>BPLR01002997.1:0-195832 GCA_021605095.1 Caerostris extrusa
TGCTAATAGTAATAAAATGAAATATGTTAACTAGCTCCCTTTATCTTTAATTTATTAAAAATAATTAAAAAATATACATAACTTTGTTTTTATTTTCTTCAACTAATACAGGATTTAAAGTGATCACAAAAAATTCTAACTGTAATTTTAATTAACTTTGAATTGATTAAAAATTATAACTATTTCAATGCATGTTTATGATAAGTAATTATATAATACCATTGAATTTACAAATTGCTTATTAAATTTTTCAATTTTTATATTTTTTTAAATTTAAAATCTATAATTATGAATATTTTCATCAATTTGTATATCTTCAATAAAACAAGAAAAATTACATAGTAGAAAAATGTAGATCACAATGAAGAAATTGTGATATTTTGGGCAGAAAAGTAACACTGAATTAATTAATTAAAAACATGGAATAGTTTTTAAAGGTAAATAAATTCTAAAAAATATTGAAATACAATATGAATCCGTCCCTTGCTTGCTACTCCCTCACCAGGTTTTTAGATATTATTTCCTAATTTATTTTGGTTCATAATCCTAAATAAGCTTGTAACATATCAAAAATTACTACACATGTAAGCATGCCCATGTTGAAATTGATTTGTTGCCAAACTTAAATCTTACTGTATAAAAAAAAAAATAGACAAATAACATTGATTATGTAGTGGCAAATTTATAAAATTTATCAACTACTTTCATAGTATTTCTTCATTAAGTGTTATAGATTAATGCAGATTACTAATGAAGACAGCAATCAAAGACTGTAATTGGGAAAAGTGCCAGACACTAGCAATTTTTTGTTATACAGATATTTACATATAAGATAGAAATATAGCTAAATACCTCTCCATCTCCCTTAATGCCTTTCTTCTTTCAACATATTCCCCCCCTTTCCTCTAATTCTCCTTCTTTTCCTCTTCTTCAGAAGCTTCCTCATCATTGGGATCTCTTGACAGAAAAATCCCCTTCAACTTCTTCTGTTTCTGCTATACCTCCTTTACCACCCTCTTCATCCACACAACCAGGTAAAGGTTCTGTTCTTTTGACTCCTATTCTAAAAACAAAAGAAGTTTATTTAAATAATGCATTTAATATATTCTCACTGCTTTTGAAAAGGAATATACAACCAATATATGATGCAAAATCAAAAAGGCTAATTTTAAAATAAAATTAGATTGTGATTTGGTACAAATAAGTTTTATACATTTATTTTTAATACACGAAAAATATATATATATATTTTAGCAGAATTAAATGAAGAACTTTTTTTAATGCAATAATTAAATATGAACAACATTAATTAAAACAACACATCAAGTACTGATTTTCTTTACACTTTGAGACTTTTCAACTTTTATGGGGGATGACACTTAAAAAAATGGTTTACCACCCTTCAATTTATGAATTGACAAACTAAAAGGTTGAAAATTACATTGGTTATCATGACTGTTAATTCTTTTCTCAAATCCAGTTAAAAATTAGATACCTTATTATTATAGCCCTCATTATTTAAATGGGATAAATAGCTTTTCTTCTTGTTCTTATGAGACAAGGGCTTTTATGTCTCTTTTCTATCAACAAGAAAAAGCAAAAACGAGAACTTATGACCTTCCCTGAAGTTTTCATATTTCACTGGTTCTCAATTATGCAACATCAAAACAAGAAGCAGATTTGAGAGAAGCAGTTGTAAGTAGACATCTTAGTATGCAACAATCCATCATTAATTTACACATCAAAAAGCATTGTTTAATTATCTACTTTTTTTTTTTTTTTATAATAAACTTGCAGAAGTTTGAGTATACCATGCGTTGCATCATTCTTACCTTTCGTAAAAATATTTTTAGTTTTAATCCTCTGCAGCTTCCATAAGTTTCTTACTTTGTTATTAAAAAGGGAAAAATGTAGGCCAGTTCAAACCTGGGATTGCTGGAAAATTGGCAAAGCAGCCAAGTCTGATGGATTCAAACTGAACTGCACATGATGAGAGTGCCAGAGAAAGAAATTTTTAATATCGTAATGTCATCCTTCAATTCTAATTATTGTACCTTTTAAATAGAATAACATCTAGTGAAAAATTGCTTGGTAAAATTCCACAATAACTGTAGAAAATAAGTTTCTTCTTTCGCAGCGTTGCTGCAAATCTGTATATATCTTTACTGGAACCCTCCTGCACCGATCTATCTTCATTCAGCGTTGAAGTGTGCAAAAATGCTTTCTGATTATCGTCAGGACAAAGTTGAAAATGCAATACCACAACTTCAGGAAAGATGAGGACCGTGCATTTAGATTTACAACCTGGAAACAACCAATCGATCAGGCGAATATCATGACAAAGGTGAAGCAAGACGAGAAAGAGCACACCACAGTCGTACAAATATCAAGGTCACATTGACTGTTTTCTTCGATTAACGCGTGGTGTGGTGCATTGTGAATTCTCTTCGCTGGGCCAAGCTATCAACAAGAATATTATTTTGAGTGTTATGCATCATTTGCATGACACTATTCACAAAAAGAGGCCACATTTATGGAAAAACAACTCTTGGTTTTTGCATCACGATAATGTGCAGTTTACACTGCGGTGATTCTTGAGACTTTTCGCCCAAAAATAAAACCCATATCGTTCACACAACCACCGTATTCACCTGATTTAGCACTGTGTGACTCGGCTATACCCGAAACTCAAAAGACCACTCCGGGGACACCGCTTTTTGAGCTGATTGAAGTTTAACATGAATGGCGTGTTTTTGAAGGCCATTCCGGCGGCTGACTTTTTAGTAATTCTTTTGGCATATGAGGTGCTTGTGTCCAGCGGGATTTATGAAAGTGATGAAATAAATTTGAAGAATGTAAATAGTTTTTGAAAAGATAGAAATTGGTCTTACTGTTTGGGCACAGTAGTATGTGAATTATATACATTTGCAATTCAAGAAATTCCAAGGTTTTTAATATGTATTCTGCATATTATGACCATAAAAATTATGGTGATAGCAGCTCTAATCCAACTTTAATTCCTTAGTTCATGAACCTGGGGTTAGTAAATATGTTTCTCCCACATTCCCATTAAAAATTTTTTTCACAGGCCTAAAGATTAAAAGTCTAAAACTCAATCTATGCAAAATAATCATGTATGCACACTGAAATATTCCCCATATATTTATCAATGAATAAAGAATTACTTATAGAAACTTCTTAATCAAGTTTATATATTGACCATATGTAAATGTAAATTACATATATATTTGTTTCATTTTTAATTACATTGATATACTAAAAGGAAAATAAAAATTTAAATTATTTCATATGAATAGAACTATAAAACTTTACCACTTCAGGGGTTATTTTTTCTTCTGTACTTTCATACTCTGAATCTTCTGCCACTTTTCCTAAAGTACTCTGAAATAAACAAAAAATTTTAGTTATCAAGGATGTATAAGCTGGATAAGTTTACGAGCTGACTTGTACAATAAATCTATAGATATACATCTATTTTAGATATTGAGAAATATCGATTTAAACCCAAAATCCCATATTCAATTTCACTATTCTCACACTGAGGAAATTCTAATTTAATATATCAATGTTCCGTAACAAAAATGTTAACATGATTTTGATGTTCAACATTGATAGAAAGAGTTGATACTTGAAAGATGAACGGCAAATCTAACCTGTGCAAGGGAGAAAAGAGTTTCAACATCAGAACAGATGTTCCAATCGGTATAAGTACTTCAAATATATTCTTGAAGTATGGGATATCTGATATTTGTTCATTGGTATTTCTGCATAATAATTATCTTGTGAGTTTTAATACAGTTTATCTTTTTTTCTACTTACTGAAGGATTCCAATTAGAGATACGTTTGTGTTATTTTTTTATTATTATTAAGAATTTTCGGTACTTACGTATTAATGCCACCTTAGCTACAGTTGCGCCAATAAAGAGCAATCTTGTTGTTCGCAGGCGCACACAGTTATCTTTTGAACGCCAACCGCAGAGTGCATGTTTGGCGGTTTTTAAGTGGCGGCAATCTACACTTTATTGTAGCTGTTAGATTGGCGCCACTTGAAAACCGCCAAATCTGTAGCTGTTTGATTGACACCACTTAAAAGCCGCCAAATCTGTAGCCAAGGTGGCGTTAATACATAAGTACCAATTTTCATATAAAATAAAAGTTTTATCTTATCTATAATACGTTTTTTCTGTTCTATTCCTTTTAAGGGAAAACAGATGATGAAATGTGTAATACCATTTCTTTTCTTAAGAGGCATTATTTGATATGAGGTATGATAAAATGGAAGCCACTTAAATATTTATTGATATCAGTATAATATAATGAGCAATTATGCTAAAAATACTTGTGCTAATAATTACATACTCCTCTTTTATTTTTAATTACTTTTCTATTATCTTCAAGTTGAGAATATGACTAAAAAATCCAAAACTTCAACTCCCAAAACATGGTTTTTTTTTTTTTTTTCCTTTCCAGTTTTATGATTGTTAATAAAAAACAAGTTTTATAATTTTAAAGCTAGTGGTTGAAGGAGGATTCTGCAGTTTAGGTTAGGGGTTATTAAATCACTTAGTCTCTTTTATGAGCTAAAGGGCAATAATTGTTTTCAACTCTGTATTCATGATTATTATATCTGTTTGTGGTTTTTTTAATTTGTTGTCTTGTTTTTATGACTGATATTATATATGTTCCTATCTTTGGCCAGTGTGTTCAGGCTCATCTTATGAGGTTAAGGTCTTGTTGAAACCATTACTTTAGGATTATCTAACATATTGTGGTATGTCAACATCATTTGATATATCTATAGTTTCTTATATTTTTGAAATTTAAAATTGTGCTGCTGTCTATGTTTTCTTTATTCATTTGACAAAGCTGTGAAAGGACATTAATGGACAACAGGTGAGTGGGATGGTGTGTATTACTGTCAACCAGCAGTGTGGATCAAAAGTCCTTTGAATTCTTTTATTTTTATGAATTGAATGTGAATGCAATCCTAAATATTGTATAAATAATGGATCATTTTTCAAACATTTATTTAATCTGTTCTAACTAGAAAATAATATAATAATAATATAAGTTGTAGATGTGCATGTTCATTGTACTACACATGCACATCTACAACTTATATTTGACTGTGATGTTAACAAAAAGGTAAGTGCAGAGCACACAGCTTCACGATAAGTATAGCAGCGAGTCAAGATGATGGGACAGCGAAGTCACCAAAACATCGTATAATCATTATTAGTAAAAGCATCAACTGCTTAAAGAAACTTAAAAAACAACCTATATTATTAAATTTTAGATTTTTTTTACATTTCTCATTGTAAAAGCATACAAAATGCTTGCTGCAGTTGAATGTAAATTGTAACCTCAATGGCTTTTTTTCCCCTGGGTGTAAACTGCAAAAAGAGGGGGGGGAGGGATGAAAATTGTCAAAAGCATGCAGGAACCCTAAACTGCAGACCTATTATTGCAAAAAATTGAATACAGAATTTTAAAAACAATTTGTTTCTACTTGTTAAAACGAGTGATAGAAGAGTTATGTGGATAGATGTCATCCTTTGGGAGGGTAAGTTTTGAAATTTATCAATGACACTAGGTTGCCACAATGTTCTTCGCCAAAAAAAAAAAAAATTTTTTTTTTAATAATTTTGTTTAAAAAAACTATAAAAATCTAAGTAAAGCTATTCTTATTTGTTTCAATATTGAATAACTTACATGTCATTTACATAATTACATTTTTTTAAGCCTAAAATGAGATATGTGCTATTAAAAAGCCTCAAGATATTAACGGAGAAAAATACTTTGTTTTAAATTATGACCAGATGAATTATTTTAGTTCCAATATAACCATGATGTAGAACTGTCCTTTACCTTGCAGTTAGGGGGAAATTTTTTTTCACCTATCTTTTAATTTTTTATGTAATAAAAAAAAGAATCAGTTGTGATACCATATTCTTTTATCTTTTCCTTCAATTTTTTATAAATATTTGCTAATGATTGTATTTGGTATGAAATGCCATCATAAATAAATTATTAGTCATTATGTATTTTAAATACCATTATATATAAAAAAAAGAATGGATGCAACCTATCCATGATAAATCAATGACTACTTACTTTTTATTAGTTAAATTGAATAAATAAAGATTGCTTAAACAGCAAATAACTGCACCACTATTGATAAACTGATAAGAAATTAAAAAAATTATAAATTGTTAGAAGATATAAACTGACTAATCACTTTGAGAACAATAAGTAAAAGAAGAACATTTTAACAATTTTTACTGGTCATTTCATCTAGAGGTATTTATGATGAAAAAAACTTAATATATAATCTTATTTATAATGGGTTTTAATTTAAAATAAAATATATTTTTGTGTCCTACTTGAATTATTCTTCCTCTGTAAAGCATTACCAAAATAATGATCAATTAGGAGCAGTTTTCCTGTTAACCAGGTACCAGGCAAAATGGCATGAACACAAGAATTTACTAAGGATTCCTGCCAAAGATTGTAACTCATTTTTACAATAAAATACTGAAATATGATGATTTGAAATTTTTTTTACATTTGTCATGACTTGGAAGTTCAGGCTCTTTGAATACATCAGTCATAACTACTTGTTAAAATTTATATTTCAAAACAAGTGAAGGAATTCATGGGTGTGCATAGAAAGCAAGCAAAGTGATATATAAATAAATATTTAGCAGTGAATCAATATAAATTTAATAATACAATACAATCAATTAAATAAATAGCTTAAAAAGTTAATCTAAATATCCAAGTATTATTTCATTTACGTGAAACGTGATAGCACGAGCATAAAAAAATCTCAGAAACAAGATTAAATAATAACTCGAACGTCACACAAATACGTAATTAAGTTTTGAGCAGCTTTTTTGATTTACAATTTTGATTATTACCTTTTCGGGCGTTTCTGTTGCGCTATTTTCAGCTTCATTTACATCTTCGCCTTCAGCATCAGATTCAGAAAAAGATCTTTCAGAGTCGTCATCTGTCTTCACTTTCCTTCTACGTCTTTCTGCCATTTCAATGAAATATAACTAATTTCACTAAATTAAAATCAATAGATAAAGAATAATAATAACTAACGATAAATGTCTAAATATTATCACAGTTGAGCACTAAAGTTGATTTATCCTGTGATCGCATGTAAGTTTTCGGCAATGGAAACAATTCGTTGCCACTCTAATATTTATAAATAGAAGAAAGTTATTGTCAAGCCAGTTTTTTTTTTTTTTTTTTTTTTTTTTCCAAAACTTCCATCAATTATGGCGCATTAGGTTAACAATCTTAAAAAGGGACTAAAAAAATTGTATACATTTCAAAATTCTAAAAATTACTATTTCAGGCAAATTTACAACAGCCCAATAAAAGGGACACACTACATTATCCAGTAATGCTAGGCATTTAAATGTTATTTGACAGTCAACAACAGCTTAGAGACAGAACGAAAAAAAAAAGGCTACAAAATTCATTTTACACTAATGATTTATCAAAAATATATTTAATGCTATATTTATGAAAGTTCTATAGCAAAGGTGTGTTAGCATGAATCCCACTGAGCTAGTGTTTTCCAGTTTTTGTACAAAGCTAATTTAATAATAAAATCCTATTTTAATGGAAAGAGCTCTTGCCCACTCTATTTGGGAATGTGCCTCTATCATCAAATACAATAATTATATATATATACATATTCTATTGAAATAGAATTCCAATAGAAATTGCTAAAAATAACGAATAGCAAGATTAATTAAAGCATTGTGTGTGTGATGTTTGTATGAAAGCATTTTAATAGCTTTTTTTTTTTTTTTATTGTTATTTAAACAAAATAATCTATGCATTGTCATTTTAAGAAGGCTTGTGAAAAAGTTTCTAAAATTTGACAGTGAATTAAAAATGCATTTTCTCTCTATATATTTATTTAAGCATGTAATAAAACATATATAATTTGATTTTTCTGTTTTATTTTTTCAACTCTTGATGAACGTTTATATAACTAATTATACATGTGGAAATACGTCTTTTATTTCTTATTGTTAAAAATTATACAGAAGAGAAATTAAAACAAGAAATCCGATTTTTTTTTCCTTCTGAAACCCCTGTTACTTAATCATTAAAAGCACGGAAAAGCTCTGCTTTATTATGTCTTAACTACATATAACATAATTTTTCATGACAAAGTTGTGATTAAAAATAAAAGAATTGCCATATTTTTGTTTTGTTCATATTTGAATCCATAATTAAAATTACTTCTATAAATTATCAAAAAATGTTTCTTATATTTTAATTTCCAATCTTGAAGAAAAACAAATTTCTAAATAAAAGCTTAAAAAATTGAATATATTACTTATTTGTTTAAAAAAGACATAATACGCGTGCATTTTTTAAATTACAAAAGAAGTTCATAATATATGAAGCTTTAAGATTTATAAAATAAAGTAACTTTTTTTTTTTTTTTTTTTTTTTGGTTTGCAATTTTAATTTTTTAATTGTTTAAAAATTAAAAATTACATCCTCATTAATTAATTATTGCAAGTTTTATGTTATATATGGATAATTATAAAACGCATGCAATTGAAAAAAAATATTAAAAGAAACAATATCTCTCTTAAGAATACGCGATAAACAGAGAGCTTGCTTTATACTATATATAGTAAAACTGATAGTGCTATTTTACAAATAATTTTTTACAAGTCAGATTAAAAGATCTTGGATTCTAATTGAAACAAATTATTTAGCATTTGATTATTATTTGAAATTAATATTTTCATGATTATTTGCATAAATTATAAAAGAACGAAAATTCTTTTTTTATTTGATATTAACAAATATATGTATTTTATACATAAAAAGGCAAGATAATTTCAATTTAAATGTAAAACATATTTACAATCAAAATACTCTATCTTCTCTCTATAATTTGATCTATTTTATGTACAATTTGAAGTTCCTTTTATAAAAAACTTAATATAACTTTTCATTCAATTGAGTCATCTAAAATATATAATGTTCTGTATTTTTTAAGTACAAATATATTTCTCATTATATTAACGCACAAAAATCAATATGTAACAATATTGCAAAAAATTTTTTTGGTGCGTCTAAAATTAAATCTTTTGGAAATGAAATAATTAGGGCTCTTCGGACAAAAGTTAAAGGCATGCAAAGTGTACCTGAACACCCGTCGGCCACCAGTTTGCTCAAATTTTTAGGAATGATTAATTTTTATCACCGTTGCATTCCAAATTGCACAAAACTTCAACAACTTCTAATTTCATTACTTAGTGGAAAGAGCAAAAATAGCAATATATCTCTATTATTACTGTTAGAGGATTCTAATAACGCATTCAGAAATCTCAAAAATGCTCTTTACCATGTTACTTATGCTTGTCCATCTCTCAATGCTCCTATATCTCTCACATTCGATGCCTCCGATGCTGCCATTGGAGCCGTCATACATAAAGTTGAACATGGAAAGATACTTGCATTAAGCTTCTTCTCATGTTCCTTAACTGATTCACAGAGAAGGTACTGGGCACATGACCGGAAACTTTTGTCCGCGTACACCGCAATAAAGCTTTTTAGATACATATTGGAAGAAAGATCTTTCATCATTTACATGGACCATAAACCTTTCACTTTTACTTTCAATAAACTTTAGACAAATCCTGTTCTTGTTGTTGCTTATCCCCTTGATTTAGAATCCTAAACCAAGTCCAGTAGATCATGCTGCATCAATAGATCGTAAACGGTCCTCCCTTCATTCAACCGTTGCCTTCCAGGGGCACAAATACAGTCAATGAGATGAGAGGGAGACGCGATGGCCGAACAATGAACAAATCCTTCCCGAGACAAGCAAGGCAATTGAGTTAAATAGCAATTTTCAACAAATGTTCGATACGTCACGGGATGTAGCTGATGCTCTTTCCAGAATTAATACAATTTCTACACCGCCACCAATAGATTATGCAACTATAGCTGATTTTCAGAATAACGAAGATTTAACAATATTGAAAAATAACCTGACTGAAAATGCTTCATATTCTCATTTTAGACATCGAGAAATCAATCTATTGTGATGTTTCCACCAACAATAACTACTCATGGCAGCACGGAACTATAAATGCGATTTATAACAAAACAAATCTTGATAGATATTTTACCATTTATTCTTCTTGGATTACGTTTTGCTTTGAAAGAAGATACGGGCTATTCTATAGCTGAGTTCATTTATGGAAGTTGTTTCTGTTTATCTGGAGAGTGTGTTAACAAGACCCCTAAAGTTTTGCATTCAGATTTGTTCAGATGCTACAAAATATTAAACGGAGCATGAACCCTTCTGTAACTTTCTGCATGGCAATAAAACCGTCTTCGTTCCAAACCGACTTTCGAATTGCTCACATATTTTTGTATATAATAACGCGGCCACTTTGTATTTACAACCAGTTAATCTTGATCCTTATTTCGTCAAACGCCGGCATCAAATACTTCGATGCATAAATTAATTGAACTGTCAAAAGAATATCAACTGATAGACTGAAACCTTGTTTTGTTCTAAATGACAACACAGAGCAACCATTGAAAACTATGTCAACGGACGAAGCAAGCTCAACTTCCCAGTCCAAACCTCCAGAGGAAATCTCGCTTACGAACGATCTCTATGCTACTACAAGCAGTGGAAGAACCGTCAGATTTACACCTTACTTTAACCCCTTAACTGCCGCCGACGTATATATAAGCCTCACTCAACCGATGCGTTCACTGCCGCCGGCGTATATATACGCCTTTCCGAAGTACGATCCTTTGCATTGCGATGCTATAAAGAAAACTGCTCCCACGGTCTTGGAATGCCACAAAATGACCTTGACAATGTTTGAAAAGGATTTTATTATTTCAGAGAAAAGGGATAGGGTATTTGTAAAGGGGATGTTTCTGAAACGGTGAGTCATAGCTGTGCAGTTTTTGCTTCTGTTTCTGTTTGAGTAGGTCGTGCTTTTTTTTTATTCTTCTTTTACTTCCGTTTCGTCGTGAAACCAGCTATCAATGCAATGAATGTGATTTTGGTTTATGTGACTTGGTTTATAAAAAACAAGTTTAGACATTTTAAATAAATAGTTATTTCTCCTATCATATTTTACATATGAAACAATAAAGAATTCTTGTTTTAGGAAATATCACACAGCAGATAAGTTCTAACATCTGTTTTATTACACTGTTATTCTATACTTTAAATTTAGAATTTTTGTTTTTTTTTACATTTTATTTTTTCTGTGAAAGTAAAAAGGTTTCATGTTGCAAAACGCACCCCTTTTTTTCCTCCAATACATATGTATGAAAACGGTGGCACTGGGGAGCGCATCTCGTAAGTTTTCCTCGGCAGGTAAGGGGTTAAAGATTATGTCTCCTAATTGTTTTCACTGGGAAGGAAATGTGTATTGCCTCGCATATTGTTTCTAAAAATAATTATCCTTTTTGAAGTGGCAACTTCATTTTCTTCTCTGGTTAAAAAAAATAAATAAATAAAGGTTGTCCTTCTCCTTCCTGTTACCCAGCTCTCTCATTTTCATTCGTTTAAAAGCGTAAAATTTAGTGAAAGGTATAAAAAACAGTTACATTAAGATGCTACTTCATTGATTTAATTTCTTCTAAATTTTGCTGACATGTATTTAGCTTTTTTTTTAAACCAACATTTTTTCTCTCGAGAATAAGTGATGCCAATACGGATCAATACTATTGCTCACTTAAAGTTTATCACCAAACGAGTTTGGTTTAGTTCTCCCTTTTACAATAAAG
The DNA here is from genome assembly GCA_021605095.1 of Caerostris extrusa. Taxonomy (NCBI): domain Eukaryota; kingdom Metazoa; phylum Arthropoda; class Arachnida; order Araneae; family Araneidae; genus Caerostris; species Caerostris extrusa. The sequence continues at coordinate 11,837 of BPLR01002997.1, forward strand.
TAAGTCAGTGACGTAAATAGGGTTGCTAGTTTACTATGCCCAAAGCAATGTTTTGATTGGAAGCTCCTCTGGTAATATTTTTGCACTCAAAGACAGTAATTCTCAGAGGATGCGCCCTAGAAAATTTCCGGATACGGTCTGTGTTATTTCAGAGGCCTATGTACCCAGATATAATAGTTTCTCTTTTTCTTGTCAGTTTTCCCGTTCAAAGACAGCTTTCATTACAAATAACTGATCTTTCTGCTTGTTTTTTTCTTCTTCACATAAAAAGATGTCAAACAGCAATAATGCGTCAAAGAAGGTTTCCGAGAAACTAAAAACAGTCACTTACATGGTTGGATACTAGGAGCGCTAGAATCTATGTGATTTCCAAATGTTAAAAGAATTTCCATTGCAGCCTTTGAGACCCCGCTGTCTTTATTAGTAGGTTATGGAATTGGACATCTAGATATAAAACTATGAAGCATTAGTAGAGGAGGATTATTTGTCAGAAATGTGTATATAGTACTCCTACAGTTATTTGTAAATTTTTAAATGCGCCCCGACTTCAAAAAGGTTAAGAACCACTGCTGTAAGGTCTAGTAGCCCCTAATTACAGATATGTATTTTAAAATTATTGACAATAACATCTTTCTATTAAAAAGTCTTTCATAAATTAAATGTGTTATAAATAATAAATATTGTAAAAATAAATACTAAAAATACGCGAATAGCTTTATAATATTTGAAGTATGAGTAAAAAATTTAAATATATTCATTGTTTTTTAAGAAAATGTAAAAAAAAAAAAAAAAAAAAAAAATGTTAATGAAAATTATTAACAAAATTTTAGGAATACAAACATTTGTTCAGTTTCTGTAAAATATGTGTAACATTTAATAAAATTTACATATAGCAAATGCTATTGTGCTTTTGTTATGGAAACTGAGCCTGTCTCTAACAGGTGGGCTGAACAGTTCATAGGCTGACACATAGATGGTGCTACTAGTATTACATCCATATGATTTTTAGTTAGCCCTAACCTTCAAAAGACACGTGTATAAATTTGACAGCTGTTGCACTATTAGTATGTGAGTTATAGCATTGTTAGTGAAGCAACTTTTGTTAGTTTGAAAAATGGATAAAAAGGAATTTCGTGTGTTAATAAAGCATTGCTTTTTGGAGAAAAACAATACTATTGAAGCCAAGGCTTGGCTTGATAAACATTATTCGGACTTTGCAACAGGAAAATCAACCGTAGAGAAGTGGTTTGCTAAATTTAAACGAGGCGAAATGAGCACCGAGGACGATGCACGCAGTGGACGCCTCAAAAAGCAGTTACCGACGAAAACATGAAAAAAGTCCACAAAATAATTTCTAATAACCGTAAAGTGAAGTTGATTGAGATAGCTGAGACCCTAAAGATATCAAAGGAACGTGTTGGACATATCGTGAATGAATATTTGGATATGCAAAAGCTCTGTACAAAGTGGGTGCCGCGCGAGCTCACAATCGATCAAAAACAACAACGAATTGATGATTCTAAGCAGTGTTTGTAGCTGTTCAATCGTAATAAACCCGAATTTTTGCGTCGATTCACGTGACAATGGATGTTCACGTGACAATGGATTCATGTGACAATGGATGAAACATGGATCCATCATTTCAAACCGGAGTCCAATCGACAGTCAGCCGAGTGGACTGCACGTGATGAACACTAAAAATACTATACCTCACATACTAATAGTACAACAGCTGTCAAATTTATACACGTGTGTTTTGAAGGTTAGGCCTAACTAAAAATCATATGGATTTAATACTAGTAGCGCCATCTATAGGTCGACTTATGAACTTTTCAACCCACCTGTTAGTTCATATCTGGTCAGTTTTCTTTTGATTTGTGTTCTTTTATATATATATATATATACACTGAAGTGACAAAAGTCATGGGATGGCAATATGCAAATTTTCAGATGGCAGTAGCATCGCATAGAACAGGTATAAATGCGCAGTGCTATCGCAGAGCTTTCATTTCTGTTCAAGTTATTCATGTGAAGAGGTTTTGACGTGATGATGACAGCACGACGGGAATTAACAGACTTTGAACGCGGAATGTTAGTTGGAGCTAGACGCATGGGTCATGCCATTTCGGAAATCGTTAGGGAATTCAACATTCCCAGATCCACTGTGTCAAGAGTGTGCCGAGAGTATGAAATTTCAGGCATAACTTCCCACCATGGACAGCGCAGTGGTCGACCGCCTGCACTTAACGACCGAGACCGGCGACGTCTGCAAAGAGTCGTAAATTCTAACAGACAAGCAACACTGCGTCAAATAACCGCAGAAATCAATGTGGGACGTACAAGGGACTTGTCTGTTAGAACTGTGCAGAGAAATTTGGCTTTCTTGGGCTATTCCAGCAGAAGACCGACTCGAGTGCCTTTACTGACAGAACGACATCGCTTGCAGCGACTCTCGTGGGCACGTGAGCATATCGGTTGGTCCCTAGATGAATGAAAAACCGTGGCCTGGTTCGATGAGTCGCGATTTCAGTTGGTAAGAGCTGATGATAGGGTTCGAGTGTGGCGCAGACCCCACGAAGCCATGGACCCAAACTGTCAGCAAGGCACTGTTCAAGCTGGTGGTGGCTCCGTAATGGTGTGGGCTGTTTTTTCATGGCATGGACTTGGTCCTCTGGTGCGACTGGACCGAACATTGACTGGAAATGCTTATGTTCAGCTACTTGATCACTTGCAGCCATTCATGGACTTCATGTACCCAAATAACGATGGGATTTTTATGGATGACAATGCGCCATGTCACCGGGCCACAACTGTTCGCGATTGGTTTGAAGAACATTCTGGACAATTCCAACGAATGATCTGGCCACATAGATCGCCCGACATGAATCCCATCGAGCATTTATGGGACATCATCGAGAGGTTTGTTCGTGCCCAAAATCCTGCACCATCAACGCTTTCACAATTATGGACGTCTATCGAGACAGCATGGCTCAATATTCCTGCAGAAGACTTCCAACGACTTGTTGAGTACATGCCACGTCGAGTTGCTGCACTTCGCCGGGCGAAAGGAGGGCCGACACGATATTTAGAGGTATCCCATGACTTTTGTCACTTCAGTGTATATATATAGTAATTTTTATTACATATTTATGAATTTTAGTTAGTTGACTTAATTAAAAGCAAGAAAAGTATTCAATAATTCGGGCAATATTTAGAATTAAATTCAATTTCAGGCTAATCGGCAACACAATATTTGGACAAAATATTGACTCTCAAATTAAAGAATTAAAGCACTTCTCATTCTACTGAAATTATTGTCTTTACATGGAAATTTAGAAGAGCTAATATGTAAAAATTCAATCTTAAAATTTTTACTTTTTTTCAAGAGCTTAATATTTAAATGTAAAAAAAAAGACAATTAAATTAATGAACCCCCCCAAATAATAATAAGTATATAAATAAATGAAGAAAGATAAATGCACGAAACAGATAAAAGAAACATAAATACTAGTAATAAAATAGTAAATGAAGAAATTTATCAAGCCATGCTTTATAGCATGCATCTAGCCATCCTATTTAGCCATGCATTACGACATCAATGGTTTTTGTTAACTCAATTTATGCAAATAAATGCCATTTGTGCTACTATTAACGAATTTGGTAGTAATAATTTTTATTTAATACTTGATAAGGTCATCATTTGAATTACCTGCAATACAAATTTTGTCTTATTTTTTGCAATAGAACGGACTTCGAACTCCTCCGTAACTTATTTTCCCTAATTCTAGAGATTTTATCATTATTAAGTTTGATAAAAAAAAAAATTTTAATATCTTTAGTATTAAAAATGTTGAGATATAGCATTACTTTACCATATGAAGTGATGTTAATTGTTATAGCTTTTTATGAAATAAAATTATTTACTGACTATTTCAGTACAACTGTTTCTTTATCACGCTATTATGTCTGCGAAGGTGATAAAGAAATTCAGTCGAACAATGACATACAATCGCACTCATGTTAATCTTAAAAAAATAAATGTAAATTTAATTTCTTTAAAAATATGAATATGAGGCAATATTACGGATAACAATGACTGTTTCATATTCAAACTACTTCTTTATCATTTTTACATTCTTTCTTCTACCAAATATTGATAACTAAACATCTCAATATTTGATAGAAGAAAGAACGTCAATATCTATATATATATATATATATATACATATATATATATATATATATATATATATCGATAATATATATATATATATAATATATATATAAATATATATATATAATATATATAATATATATAATATATATAATATTAATATCGATAATTATAATAAGAAATATCTGAAATTTTAACGACAAAACTATTTTAAAGACAAGTATTTCCAATAAAATTAACGAATTTCTTTTAAAATCACTTTCTCTCTAATAATCACGATAAAAATAAATTGAATGATGTTATTCCAAAAAAAAAAAAATCCTTCTTTTAAATAGTTTTGTTTCTTATGATGTTTATTATTTTTATATGAAAAGTCTAACCGTAGAGTTTTTATCAAACAAATTACTATGTGAAATCTTCTTACATTTTCTACCCTTTTTAAATTCACAGAAAAAAATTACTATCAAATTGATTTTTAAGAAATTAAGCAAAAATGAAAAATTTCTTTTTTGACTATATGGAAAGCAATTTTTTTTTTCCATGAGTCTTTTTATTCAATCATTTCTGCTTATATTATACTAGTTACTATTTTTCACTATACGCTAACTAAAAAAAAAGTATGTTAAACGAATTTGAACGCGACTGTTATGTCAAAAATAATATTTTTGTAGTTAGAGAGAAACTTTAATTGAGTTTTTTTTTTTTAATTTGATTTTTTGCATGAGCTTGAAACTGTCAGCAGAATATCTAAAGAAATAATTAAGATGTTTTTCTTTAAAAACTTTAAATGTTTGTTTTAAATGCCATTGCAATGAAATGACCTTAGAATTTTGATAACTTGTCCTGAAGCATAACTAAAACTTACCAAATATTCTTTTTATTTACAGCTATCTTTTATTTTCGTTAGTCTTATTAATAAAACGTTTTGAAATTATGTGACGTATCCCCATTATTATACTTTCTCTCATATTTTTCTTAGACATTCAGTGATTTATAATATATATATATATATATGCAGATACTATATTTTAAAGTATATATTTCTTATTAAATGCAATGCTGTATGTTTCATGTATGGAGGAAAGTCAACATTGTTGCCATTGTTTAATTGGGTCTCTTGTAGTGTGCAGCTTGGGCAACAAGATTGTAACTGGGTATGGTTGGATTGAGATGCTTGAGGCACAGGTTGGAGAACTCTCAGCTTTATTGACACAAGCACAAACAAATACCACACACATGCAATATTTAACACATTTAAAGACAAATAATTATAGATTCGTGGAAGGATCCTACTTCTAAACCGAAAACCCGATAGTCGGCTGCGTGCAGGGTGAGCGAAATATACCTCCTTTCCGGATAAAAGTCTGTAGGCCAATTGACCATTTCTCCTGAACGCCATAGGGGCGCTTGTCAGTGCATAAGAAGAAGCATGGTTACATCTGTAATAGCATGGTGGTAAGCGCATCGCTCTTAATTCATGTATTACATGAATTAATTAAAATAATTCTTATTCTGACTTAATTCATTTTTATTCTGAGTTTTCTTAATCTTTTTTTTTTTGTGTATGTGTGTGAATTCTAAATAATAAATGAACTCATCTCAGTTAAATAGCCTTATTTGCAGATTATCACGTATATTGTCTTATTAATATAAAGTCGTATTTTTGAAATAGTGTTTTAAAGATTACGTTCTTTTCCTGTTAAATTCAGTGCTGTTATTTTTTAAAAAAAATTTCTTACTACACAGAAGAATTAAATTTAATTACTGAAAAAAAAAAGTCTAGCATTTAATTTATTGTTAGTCGACATCTTTAATTGGCATGCTATTTTTCTTTTCAAAAACTGTTATTTAAAATTCTTAAAAAGAAATGCATCTGCAGACTAATTTCTATTTTTTTAATAAGAGTAAAAAAAATTAAAAAGTGATAAATAAATAAATAAAAATAAAAGCAACGAATCTTACAACGAATAAACAGAGAAATAAAATTCAACACTCGTATATAAAATATATTGTTTATTCATCTATATACAATCAACATTTGTGAAAACTAAATACATATGTACAATTTAGATATTTATACAAAGAAATGTTTATGACAAGAAGTATTCAATTTTTGCTCTTATTGTTCTTGAAATATAAAAATGTATTTTAAATGATAAGTTATCAAATGTTTATATTTTCTTATCATTTAATTACTGATATGTGAATTACTATTAAAATTTACGAAATTATGTAGTTTAATGTTACAAAAAATTTAATAAATTGTGTATTTTCATTGTATGTAATATCTAATAAATTATAGTAAGGAAATGATATGAGAACTAAAACTTCACTTCACTTTCACTTTTAAAACTTTTGTGTGTGCGTGTAAAAATCGTTTTCAGACGATTGATTGGTTTAAAAATAACATACAGATAAAAGTATCTTGTAACCTAGGAACTGTAAAATCATACATAAATTAATATATATGAATTTTAAGTACAATATATCAGGCACTTTTTTAAAAATTGCTTATTTTTTCAGCTTTAGAAATAGGTAAGAAAAATGAACATCCAAAAGTTTTTTCAACTTTAGAAATAGGTAAAAAAAAAAAGCTTTCTCATTTCTGATATAGCAACAAGTTGATTTAAATAAAATTAGATTTTAGAAAATAATTTCAAAAAAAAAAAAAAAAAAAAAAAAAAAAAAAAATGATATAAAAAAGCAAATGGAAAATCGTGGAAAAATATTTACTATGAATTTTATTTATTTATTATACCCGAAGATCTGTTGTGTGGTATATAAAAATGAAACCTTTGAAATCCATTTACAAATTTTATATCGTAAATTGTACTTTTTTTTTATTAGTCCCCAAAATATTGGTGCTTGAAGACTTTAGGAACTTAAAATAGGAATATTGCCATAATTATACTTGATATTAACCGGTTCATTATTTTTCATTTAAAGAAATGTTGTATTTCTGGTTTTGTGAAGAAAATGTTGTCTAGAAATATTGTACTTCTGGTTGTAAAATGGTTTTCAAATTGGCATTGAAAATGGATGATGATGAAAGTGGTCTCAATTGTTCTTTTTACCTATGAAGAAATTCTGTACAGTCATTTTGAAGACATTGTGTAATGTAATTATCCATGAACAAATTTACTCACAAAACACCATGAACCTTCCAACATATTTTAAACAGAATTTCGACAAGGAGTTTCAAAACTTGGACGACTACAACCACGAATGTTTTCATCATAAACCAATTTCACTGGACATGAAAACACATGCAATGTAAACCGCCTAAGCCATTTGTCCCAAAAGCACTCATAAAACATATTGCAGTCTTTCGGATGCTGAAACAATCCAGCTCGTGTGCATGCTACTGGTGATATATCTACAGAGGTCTTATTGTTGACAAAAGGGATGTTCCATACATGGTCCTGAACTGAATCTGTAGCTCTACGTCACTTTTTCCATTCGTGGCTAATTTTTTAATCAAATTAGTTCTCAATTCTCTCAATAACTTTTAGGTATGTTCGGCTGCTTATTGTCCTGCTGATTATTTTGTGAAAATTGTTCTTCCCTATTCTTTTCCCCATTCGGTACTTTTAACTAAAATTCTCAATTTACGAGATTTCCTTCTTCTCGGAGTATGTTCATCTACTGGTTTTCTTCGATTGCCTGTATTACCTCTTAACAAAGAGTCACTAGAAAATTGATTGAAAGAATCAACAGGTACATCATGCTTCAAAGTGAAAGGTTTTTCTGTTGTATAACGTACAGAACCTCTATCATGACGATTAAAAGAATTTATTTTATTTATTGGCAAATGTAGATCTAAAACTGCTGGATTTTCTGTGGCATAAGCTACAGGTGGAATAGGTAAAGTGTATTGAATCGCGAAACATCTGCCGGTAAATTCGGAAATTCCGATCCATCATAATTTTTGTGGTGAATGTCTACTTTTCACCTCTTGTGTTGCTATGTTTGGTTGAAAAGTATTACCATTTAATGTTATAAGATTGAAATTCTGTATTTGCTCTAAAAGCTAGAAGGTATTCTATTATTTGGCAAATTTACAACAGGATGCTTGTAATTATCTTCTTTTTTTTCATCTCTTGTGTTGCTATGTTTGGTTGAAAACTATTACCATTTATGTTATGAGATTGAAATTCTGTATTTCCTCTAAAGTTAGATATTTTATTTTATTAAATTATGCTTGTAATTATTTTCATCTCTTTTCATCCCAGCTGGCTATGTTTGCCTGAAAAGTAATTGTCATAAGACTGAAATTCCATATTTTCTAAAACTAGATGGTATTTTAATTCGGCAACTGGATACCTGTAAGTTCTTCTAATAGGCACAGAAGTTCTTCTAGTATTTGGTTCAAATATCTTATCGTTTCCATCGGGTCTTATTCGGCTTCCAAATTGATTGTCATCATATTCGATATAAAATAGTTATTTTGATCGTTATAAGAGGTAGTTTGAGAATACATTGTTCCCGTTTCATCGGAAGATAAGCTCCTTGAATGTCCAAAAGCTACGTTGTTATTGTTCCACAAAAGTTGCTTTTATTGAAGGGTATCTACTTCTATTCAAAACCACTTTTGGTGATTCTGGTGATGATTCTGTATATATTTGCGGCAGGGAAGGTTGGGTACTTGAATTGTAAGATGCCAATATTCTTTGAATTTCTAGCTGTTCTCGTATACTTGGGTATTTATATTTACGAAACAAACGCCTTCTGACAAACGGCTTGTTTTCAGGAAACTGTGAAATAATAACTTCATCAGTTTGAATATTTTTTTCATTTTTATGTAACGTTGAAATATTTGTTGTATTATTATTTTGTGTATTTTTATTCATTTCAGAATTATGGGTTAAATCTTGATTGGAAATGTTTACAGAGCTAGTAATGTTTTCATAAGGCAATTCTTCTGTAGTTGTCTCAACATAACTATCACTGATTAGATTTGCTTCAGAAATATTGTTTTTGCTTTCAGTTTCATTTGTCATAGAGTTTTCATCAGTACTTTGTGTTCTCATGCTATCAGTAGAATTCAGTATATTATTTAAAACATTTATCATTGAATCTATTTCATTACTGGTCACATTTCCATTGTTCTCTGCTTCAGGCATGGGCTCCATAGTTGCATTCAATTTCTTCATTAGAAGATTTATATCTATGTCTCCACCTGTCATAAACTTCTTCAGCATTATGTCTACTTCCAATAAGATTTGTGGAGGAATTTCGTTTATGTGATTTAAATCTACATTTAAAAGAACACCTTGGGGATAAAAACTAAGTGGCATAATTTTGGTTTTGGAGTTTATAGTCAGCGTTTCTTTTTCATTCTGCTTGTCATGTCGCACGGAATACTGAAAATTATTTTCAAAAATAGAATTCGCTTTGTTTACTTTATTAAAATTGTTTTTGTCAGGTTCTGATTTTCGGATTCAGAACTGGCTAGAAGGTTTCCCCTCTTCATTTTGCCTTGATCTTCGAGACGTAGAGCTTGGAACTTCAGAGATACATTCCTTTGGTTAGATACTTCAGAACTGAAGTCGCTGGACACAGATCTTCCCTGAGTAAATATTGGTTTCGAATTATTTTCATCGTTTTTATTTTGCTTTTCCTTAGTTGATCTTCCTGTAGTATTTTCCAATGAAATGTTTTGTCGTTTAAAATTTGCAGTGTTATTAGCTAGAAGTTTAATTTGATTGGATTCTTGGTAAGCTGAATTAGTTATTTTGTCTTCACTTAAAATGAATTTTTAAATTCGTTTCCTTCTTTCATTCGAACAAATAGACTTACTTCACTGGTACAGCCAAAGGTGTTTTCATCTGAATTCCCTGTGTTTGTATTTTCTCCAATTAATTTTGAACATTTTACACGAGCGTGTGAGTTAGTATTCGATGGTTTTTGATTTTCATTGATAGTATTCCCAAATTGATAATTAGTTGCAATATTTTCACCTACAGATCTACCCCCGTACAGCTTCAGAGCGATAACTACCCTCATTCAAGTGAAAATTCTTGTTAGATTCTTCATTCTTTGAAACATTTTCTTTCGAGAATGCCACACTTTCAACAAAGATATTAGCTATCTCGCTTTTATGATTTAAACTTAACTCATCATCATGAGTGTTTCTGTTTTCACAGGACGTATATTAAGTTTCCTTACCCTTCCGATTCCATATGTATTTTCTACGTGACTGTTATTGTTTTCATGTCTACCCTTGATATCGGAAGATCATCGTAACTAATTGCTGAATTTCTTGTTCTTTGTAAGCTTTGGTGTAATGCATTGGGAATATTGCGTTGGGATGGATTATTTATCATAGACCTGTGCCAGTACGCTGTTCCGTATTTCTTTTCCCCTTACATTTGCATTCGTTGATTTATTCTTTAACTCAGAATTATGTTGTCTTGAAATTTCTGCTGTAGTATCTGCGTAATCAACAAATGAAACAGCAATTTTTTCAACACATCAGCTAAATTTGAAATATTAGATGTCGTTTCTCCTGTAATAGAATTAAGCTGCTTCCTTTTAAAGTCATTTGTTTGTGGATAATTCGAATCGTTATTATCTGGTGTAACATTCCAATCTGCTTTATTATGATTTTTCAAGGTTATTACAGAAGGCGACACGGATTCTGGTGCTAATTTATTCATCCCTAATTCTTCAGGAATTCTTCCTAAAGTGCTAAGATCTGTATTTGCATTATTAGACTGCTTAGATCTATGAGAGTCTTGACTGTCATTTTCACATATTGGAACCATCCATTTCCAGTTGCACAATAAATTTTGCTCATCGAATCCAAGAAATTGAGATGGACAAAGAAATTCAAAAGCTGCTAATTGTCCATCGCCAAGATCAGAGCAGTAATAAAACCATCTACAATCTACAGGATGGGCATGGAATCCTGAATAGTGCATTTGAATTTTTTTGGTGGAACGGGCTTTATTCAGCTGATCCTTCGCATGGCTCGGAGTAGGATGGCCAGTTGCAAGAACCTTGGTGCTCGTCATACACCAGACCTCTCGGGCATTGGTACACGAATATTGTATGCTGACTTTGTGGCTGAGCTGTTGTTGCCCGATACTCTGCGCAGTGGTAGAACTTCGTACAGTCTGAAGGATGACGATAAAAGCCGATTTTTTCACATTTAAATTTTTTTCATTTCTTCTGGATCAGTGTTTCGTCATGGAAGAACTTGTATTTCTTCGGATATTTGAGATTCTCCAGTCGAAAGAGCAATATCAAGATCCGTGAAGGAATCAAAAGAATCTTTATCACTTTTAAAAATATTTGAGATTTCACTCATCAAAGGAAACGGTTTTTTCCTACAGGCATTATATCCATCGTCGTCATTCAGAGACCATATATCGATTCCTGACACATCTTTGTACAACGCATATTTAACCTGCAAGGAAGTAATTGTAAAGAAACAAATAGGTCGGTAAATCTTAAATAACGTGGTAAATTAATTAAAAATATTAACTTCAAAACTATCAATTTAATATGGTATATGTTGGACTATAACTCTTAGTTGTCCTTACTTTATTGATTAATAAACAAAAAACTTTAAAATTTATTCAATCGTAATCCTTTTTGGATTAGAGTTTTAGTTAATTTAAATATTGATTAAAACTTTAATTCAAGGATTTTTATTAAAACATATAAATACAGTGAAGATACAATGTTCTATATATTATAACAATTAATGAATATAATATGGAATATCAAAAGAGAGTTAAAATACATAAATCAGTTCATAAAACAATTTTTCAGCAAAAAATGCCAACTGTAATATTTCAAATCAAAATTATCTTTGTTTAAAAACATTGGGAAGTTTTTGCACTCTTACAATCGTGATAATGATCGTAATACATTTCTCATATCGTAAAAAAGTTTTCAGATAAATATCGTAACTGTAAAATATACAAATACTCTCTATTATATTTAAGTTGCGTCCTTAAAGATTTGGCCTATTTTTCTATTCGAAAGTAAGGAGGAAAAGTAGATATATCAATCAATAAAAAGTATTTTACATACCTGGTCCCTGAGCACTCCTACTATACTAGAATTTTCGCCATCGTTATGGTTCAAGGGTTGACTGTTATTTTCTTCAACATCAATATATTGGCATATCTGCATTTAAAATATTTTATCATTATTTTTTCAGATCAGATTTACTAATTTTAAATTTATTATTTAAAAAAAATCTTCCTCGGTCATTTTATTTCTTCTTAATGAAAGTCAGAGTGAATATACTCCATGACAATACAAATTATCACAATTTCCCGTCTATAATCCACCGTCATAGTTTTCGATGATAAAAATAGAACAATATGATATTATCTAGCCACAACTGCATGTAATCCGTGAATGATTCGTGCCGGACTACTTATTTTCTTTGATCTACCTTCTGAGTAATAAAGTTTTTTCATTTGGGGTTGAGATCATGAATTATTTTGACTTCAACTAAATGTTAAGTTTTTCCGATGACAAAATAATATAAAAAAGGAATATACGACATATTGAAAGTTATTGGAGAAAAGAAATAAATTTACGTAAGAACCATGATAGAAAAAAAAGAAAAAGATATTTAATAAAGTATCATTAATAATTAAAAGAACCATAAAATTCTACGATAAAAATAAAACTATTTGGTATTATATCTATTTATATTTATATCCCTGAAGGATTTGTGTCTATTTACTTATTTCATTTGACATATCTGGCAGCAATAAAGATCCTTTTCTTTGTTTGTAGTGCTAAACTATTTTAAATTTATATTTAAGTATGTTTTTTAAATGGATGAACTATGAAGTAATTACTATTTTTACTAATTTATAATTACCTAATTTATAATTATTTTTACTAATTTATAATTACTAATTTAAGAATAATTTATAGAATTATTATTCTTAACTATGATTTATGAAACAAGGAAAAAAAGAAAAAAATTATTTATCCTATATATTTTATGAAAACAAAAATAAATAAATTTCCAGAAAAAGTAGAGATAGAAACTCATAGCAGACTGTAAATACATTCCGTACAAAGAAGTTTTGAAGTTTTTATCATAGAATCCACAAATACGATGCATTAAAATAAAGAATGAAAAAATATCTAATTCTGTTATAAAATTTCTTATTACAAATAAAAATTGTTAATGTAACCATTGCATAGTTTTTATTATAAACTAATAAGTTATTAAAATATTTTGATGGGTAGAATACAGTTATAAACAAAATAATTAATACAAAAATTAAATTGAATAACATAGAATATATTGATGAAATTCAATTTATTATTAAAATATATAGTGAAAAAATTGATTTTTTTACTTTTTAAAGAAAAAAATGTTAAAACATACATAATAAATCTCTATTTTTAAAATATTTGAAAAGTTAACTTTTTTTTTTTAATTTATCATTTCACTTTTCGTAACGAAATTTTGAATTCGAAAGAATAATTTCGAAAAAAAAAAATATATATATATATATTATAATAAATTGTTTGAATATTCTCAAATTAAGTAAAAACAGAATTATTAACAATTAAAAATTATAAAGCACAAAAATAATTAAAAAAAAAAATTAACGCAACTCACCTTTGGATACATTTCATTAGTGAATGACTCGTTAATCACAAGCTCAATAGAGCGTCTCAATGATATTGGCATGAGCAATTTGTTTTTTGAAAGTCCCATTTTCAGCACGGAATCTATTGATTCCGATAGTTCTTGCTAACAGCAAATAAAAAAAAACTGTTAAACACAATAATATAAAATATAATAATATAAATAGAATAATTAATAATATAAAAACTATATTACTATAACAATTACACATTAATAAATGCATTATCGTTATTGTATATTTTCATGATGCGGATAGATAATTCCTTTTTTAAATATTTTTTAATGAAATATATTATCACGTAATTCTTGAGATTTCTTATTTTTAAGAATTTTTTCAAAATATTTAAATCAATTTTTATAATTGTTATATAAGTTTCTAATAATGATACAGTACTGTTTTGCTAAAAATAAATATATTGAGATATTTTATAACATATAGGCTTAGTAAAATAATGAAAATCTGGGCTTCTAATTAAAATAAATAAAATACAATAATTTATGTAGAATATATATGAAAAATTATTGTATAAAATGATTAAAATTTTAAAAATTAAACTACATAATAAAATTATTCTTTTAAAATGTAAACAATCGAAATTTTCAAAACAGAAATTAATTTGTGTTTTCAACGAATATGTATCTTTTGAAAACATTCAAATTTTTATCAGACTTAAACGAAATTCTGATTAGTACGCTCTTATATTAAGAGCCTACTTATCAGTATTATGTTCTAAATATACTAAAAATACTAAATAGAATTAAATATTAAATCATTAATTTCTAAATATGCAAAAAATAATAAGATTAATCGAAAGCAAGTTAAAAATATAAGCTAACGCATAAACAAATAGGCTAAAACGAATAACACATAAGCAATCAAATTAAAAAGTTTAACATATACTCACAAAAATATTCATCCATAGAATGTTTTGGATGATGAAATGTAGATGAAGGAAGAAGACTTAAAAAATCGATATAACTGAAATTCATGAGAAAAAGATCAATTTACATTTTATCAATAATTTATATATATTATTGAAAGAAAAAAAGAATTTGTGTTCCATAATCTTAAAATTTGCACCAAATTTTTATATTGGGAATAAAAGTATTCATTAACATATCTATGTTAATTATAGTATTTCATATAATATATGTAACAATTGTTTAAGGACATATAATCATTTAAAGTTAAAAATAATTGTTTACAGACACTGGTATATCCAAGATATATGCCTTATAATGATATGTAGAGTGATACCTAAAATATATACTATATAATGATATATATATAGTGGTATCTAAAATCACAGATATAAATACATTTTTGTAAATGGTTAAAATTAGTTTCTATTAATATACGTATTAGAAATAATTTATGAGAAATATAATCTGGAAAACGAAAAATCTAATATAGGTATCTTCTTCTTCATTTCCCAATGAAGAAGACTGGCAGATTTCGAGACAGGAGATATTTTTTTTTTCTACGGGTAGGGTTGTCAGCCCTACGCACATATTAGACCGGGTCTACACTTTAAAGTGAGTTCCGAACCACTACAATCATCATGACACCGCCGAGACTAGAAACCCGAAACCTGCGACATCGAGTGCCGGAGCGCAAGTGTGCATCTAGTTGTTGTTAAAGTGTTTCAGTGGTAAGTTTTGTAAGAAAGCATAAAAGTGACAATAATAAATAAAATCAAAGGCCAGAGCCTAACCAATCGGCCATCAGGCAACATCTTGAGCAACAATCTCGATGAACCGCTATTTCATGTGATTGATAAATAAAACAAATGACGCGTGTTATACTAAAGCAATATTTAATTTTACTTAACAATTTATTTTAAAAATTCTATGATTTTTCTAATTTCACTCTTTTCATGTGTTTATTTAATTTTGATGGGATAGACCTTGATCACTTAATTGCCTTTTAATAACCCATGTTTATTCTATGAATGCTCTCTATCCCAAGACAGGAGTTTAAGGCCCCTATGGAGCCAAGGCACTTCATGAAGCAAAGACTGACTATACAAAAGCAATCAACGATTGATAATGAACTAATCCAAATTTTTAACTATTGTTTGAAAAAAAATTATCTAAGCATATCGTAATAGATACTTGATGTAAAAACTAGCCTATATATTAAGCGAGAACATACATAAAAAAATTCAACTTAATCGGTTAATCGGTTATGAGTTGAAGGACAAACAAACAGAGAAAAAATAGAGCTTGCAGATTTATATAGTATAGAAGAAAGAACCAAACACACAAGTTTTTTTGACATCATAAATCATAATAAACAGGTAAACCTGTATTTATAGGAAAATTAATCAAAAACTTCATTTGAAAGAATGAATTAATTCTACAATTTTATAATTAATACTGGCATATAAAAATAGCTAATTATTATTACCTTTTATTTTTGGAAATGTGGATCGTTTAAAAAAATGAGATACGTTTCCAATTATCGTAAGACTAAGAGTTTGAAGCTTAGTTTCAGCTTTCAACAGAGAAAATATTTCCTGGAAAAAACAATATACAATGTAAAATAATATGCGATTATTTAAAAAAAAAAAACATATACTTATTATTTATTCATTATTTATAATCTTTATAAAATTTTGTTTTGAATTGCATCTATGCGTATGTTTTTAAGAAATAAAATCATGAGTTTAGAATTGTATCTAAAAATTACTTAATTAATTAAAAAAACAAACTTATAATATTTTGATGAAAATTTTATAAAAAAATATTTTTTATGTAATAATACGTAAATAATTTGATTTTGTATTCGTAATTCGTTGTTTTTGAACTAAAGGAATTTATGATGTTAACTCATGCAAGTGTAGCCATAACTTTGACAAATTTAGGCGGATAAAATTGATATAGTGCCAATTTTCATTTTTTTAAATTAGACATGAAGTATTTTCCAATAAAAATGTCACTTGGAAAATATTATTTATGATTTTTAATAACAATTTGTAAGAGTGTACAAATCAGTATTTAGATGTACAGTAAAATTCTCACTTATAAATCAGCGCTAAGTTGATTTTATTTGTCTTTTAAGACTTTAAAGATAACATGACAATTTTACAGATTGTTAACAAAAACATTCTTCTTAAAAAATTTTTAAAACTTATTTTTCAAATACTTCTTTTCCTTTATCAAACCATTTGTAATTAATTTAACATTTACAAATTTTCAAAACATAACTACATACCTGAATAGATTTAAGGAAATTTGTTTTAGAACTATCTTCCAAGTAAGCTGCATTTTCTATTCTAATGTCAATACCGCTCACAAGTATATCTGATAGACCAGAAACAATCTGTTTGGATATATTGGAAGCATTTAGATGATGATTTGCATCAACAGAAACGAGGCAAGGATTTTAAGGTCATCATTGGCAGATTTTAGAAAGTTAGGTATTTCTGAAAAACAAATTCGTTGTCAATTAAATATATTATCAATTGCAAAATAATAAAATTTGTTAAAAGAAATTTGTTTGAAGAAATTAATACATTTATATTTATAATAAATGTAACTTAAAAATGCACTTTGACAAAAAATAAATAAATAAATAAATAAAAATTAAAAAATTAAAAAAAATTTTTTTTTTTTTAAAAATAAATTAAAATTTTTTTTAAATTTTAATAAATTAATTTTTAAAATTTAAATAAAAATATAAAAAAAATAAAATTTTTTTTTTTTTAATTTTAAATTTAAAAAAAAATTTTAAAATAAAATTAAATAAAAAATAAAAATTTTAATAAAAAAATTAAATTTTTAATTTTTTTAAATAATTTAAAAAAAAAATAATAAAAATTTTTAAAAAAATAAAACATTTTTTTTCTCAGAAGTTTTTATTCTTTCATTTTGTGTCGGGCCAAAAAAGTATGATCAATTCTAATTATTATTATTTTTTAAATTAAACAAAACCACTTGCGGGTCTGTCTACCTGGTTATATTTGGCGCCATCTAGTGGTAAGATTTAGAAATTTGTTTTAAATTAAAGGTAATTATAATATCTTTATTTTTGAAGTATATGTTATTGTGTTTTTCAATACATTTTTTGTTTGTTTCAAATATTCTATTAAACAGATTTATTTATATTTTAATTTAAATTTTTTTCTATTTATAAATAATTATTTAACATTTTTTTTTGTTTCTTTAATTATTTTTTTTTTTATCAGATTTTTGTTATTAAAAATAGAAATTAACGTGAAATACAGAAAAGAAAGTGATTTCTAAATCTGAAATGATGGATATATTCATAAATATTTAATTATATGAAAAAAGACTAAAAATGCTTGATTTTCTGTAGATTTCTTCAGAGCAGCTAATAGACCAGTCGCTAGTCAGCTAATTTTAAAAGTGGACACAGTTGAAGAAAAGTACCTCGAGGTCAGTAAAATACGTGGATCTTTCTTCAAAGAAACTAGCCAGTCCTCAAAAATTAGCTCTTATATGGGGATTACAGCTATGCGGGGTTAGTAAGGTAAAAAATTAATAGTTTTAAAAAACTAAAAACACGCTTTTAGAGTTAATCAAACTAAAAGTAAAAAATAATTGTTAACATAAGAATAAAAATGACTGACGAGAAAATGAATGTCACTGTTCTAAAAGCGTGGGGTGCTCGATATCAATCGTTATAATTTTCACTAGTTTCATTCCGAAATGCAGAGTTAATTTAAAAATGTCATACAAAGCACCCCACGCGCTTTTAGAACAGTGACATTCATTTTCTCGTCAGTCATTTTATTTTTATGTTAACAATTATTTTTTACTTTTTAGTTTGATTAACTCTAAAAAGCGTGTTTTTTAGTTTTTTAAACTATTTATTTATTTTTTACTTTTTAGTTTGATCAACTCTAAAAGCATGTTTTTTAGTGTTTTTAAACTATAATATTTAAATGAGGTCCCGGTACGGAGGAGTGGAACTATAGTACTTATAATAATGTAATTGTGAGTAAAACAAAGGCTAAATGCGAATAGTCCATTGTGCCACTGTCCCACGTAGGTTTGAATGTCTTAGATACTTTTATTCTACATGGGTTAAATTGCTCTTCATAAGTTAAAATAAAATCTCTAATCCTGGCGGTCCTAATCATGATGAGATAATAAACTTATTAAAATATTTTCGTGTCGTCGGTCCTTGATAAGTCTACAACGTTTAAATTAAATCGGATCGTTTAAAGTAGGGCAAAATCGAGCCCAAAGAGTCAGTTACAAACAAACAAACAAATATACAGGTGAAACTAATATAAAAGCGTATTAAAAAGAATCAACTGTTTTTCTTTCTGAAAGATGCCTGTAAATGTTTCTTTGCAGCTTAAATAGTGTATATGAGGAGAAACAGATCTCCAGGGGGAAAAGTCAGTTACATACATACAAACATACAAACATATAGGTGAAGCTAATAAAAGCGTATTAAAAGGTCTTTTTCTATTAAATAACTGACTGCAGTTATGCTCGAATTGTGAATGTGATATTTTATTTGGCCTTTTTTGGTTGATTCTATACGTGTGTCCTGTCTTATTGCCCCCATTGCCGTCCAAGAAAATGTGAAGCGCGTGGCCAAATTAATTTTACATTCATTCTCCTGTCACGTTACATTATTTTGTATGGCAAAAATATGGGGGAAATAGATATCCGTGCAGTGTGGGATAAATAACCTGTAAAGAATAAAATATATGATACATTTGTGTTTTTTTACTCATAATAAAGGCAATTAAATAGTAATTAAATTCTTCATTGCAATTTTTTTTAATTTTAAGTTTTTATTTTAAGATATCCCATTAGGTTTGATCATTGTATTTTATTGTTATTTTTTTTTTCAAAAGAGTAAAGAAAAACCTCTCGAATAGTTACGATTGTTTCCATTACCAAACGATTGTTACGATTTTAAGTTTAACAAAAAATCTAAAATAATTGTTTTGGAAATAGCATTTAACATTTTTATTATTACAAAATATTTATAAATTATATTAATTCCATTTCTAATTCATAATGAACTATACTTACTCATTTTTGACACATAAGCATCAGTAGCTAAAATGATATGAGTACATAAACAAGGATTCAGTACTGGCAAAGACTTCTTTTCTTTTTTTCTTGATAACGACAAAATATGAATTTGTCATTGATTTCCGCTCACATGTTTTACCTACAGCATAAAAAACAGAGAAATAGTTATAACACAAAAAAAAAATCGATCAGTAATCAGTTAATTAAAAAGAATGTTATTTAATGTATGTTTCCTTGTTAAATGAAATATGATTCTAATCAACTTTAAGTACTAACGAAATAAAATGTTTAAATAACAATCAATAGCTATTATTTGACCAAAGCAACGTGCATCAAGTTTAAAAATTTAAATTTTTGTAATTTTTATTTACAATATTTTTCACTTTAATTTAATTTAACTCAACAAAAAATAATTTTATTTTTTATAACTTACTTCACTTTTCCACGAATGATAATAAATAAATGTGGTTAATTGCATATGTTTTTAAATTTACATTGAAAAAGATAATACCATCCTACTTTTACAGAATTATTTGTTATTTTAATGTAAAAATATTTAAACTTCAATCTATATATTTTGTTTTAAATATAGAAAATGTTTATTTAATTGTGAAAAAAAAAAATATTTATTTCAAATATGGAAGGTTATGTGTACATATCATGATAAAAATTATTTCTGTCTAATTTATTAATAACTTTTAAATAACTGGGGCACTATTAATCACGGAAAATATCACATATCAAAAAATTATCAATTTAATTCATCATATTTATACAAGCTCCTTTCTTAATTTCCGTAATCAACTACACTGTAAGGACATATTTTTATCGTCTAAAAACTTAATCTAACCATAAAATATGTAAAAATTAAAAATATCTTGAATCAACTAAGCTCAAAACTGTAGCTCAAAAATGTGATTCTCGAAAATTTTTTCATAAAGTTGATATAATTATGCAAATTGAAATTACTCCATAACATTTGTTTTAGAAATATCTGGTGTAAAGTCATAGGAATAATAAATAGAAGTAGTTGTATTTTCGTAAGGTAATTGTATTTTTCTTATGGTAGTTGTATTTTCTTAAGGTAATTGCATTTTCTTAGGGTAGTTGTTATTTCTTAAGGTATTGCAGCTATACATTAAAGAGAAAATTGAAACGAGTCTGCTTATTATTTTCAGACAATTTTCATCACAATCAAACTTATTAATTAGGACAATCTTAACCCTCCGGGCATTTTCAATACTCAAACATTTCTAAGCAACTTTATTTATTTTTTCTTTCTAAATGCAAATATGTAATTCTACCACAATAAGTTATCCACTTAAATCAGGGGTCAATTCAAAACCGACCGGGCAACTACAAATCCTCCCAACTAACAAGTTCCGTTAACCGGGGCCAAGACACCATTGAGCAACAACCGTTTCCGGTTATTGCGAAATGGGAAAATCCCTAGTTACCCTTAATTTTTTTTCTTCTCTCTCTGTCTTCCGAATAAAAATTCCTTTGAAAACGATGATGCTACTCAAAGGGTATTCTTCATACAGCCAATATCTATGCAAAAAGCCGTGACCCGCTGCTACTCAACCTTAAAGGTCGTTGCTACAACCGACCCATATTGAAAGTGATCGCTGACGTGATGGTGGAATGGATAGCGATGCAAGTAGTAGACTAACGGGATCGGATCCGGCTCAAGGTTTGGTGGAAGATAACAGAAATCATTGGTGCAGGAAAGCGTCATCGACGAAAAGTGCAGCGGAGAGAAAACTTCAGTTTTTGAAGGTGGAAAAGTGTTTTTGAGAGAGAGATGAAAGGATGCTTTTTGATGTTCAATGTCAAAGGTCGACAGTGGACGGCTTTATCAAGGTGAAGTGCTCCTATAAAGGATTCCACAGAAGAAACAATAAAACAACGTTTTGATTCACGGATGATATCTCTTGCCTTGAGTATTCCGATGGATTTTTGATTTTCTTCCAAAAAGATTTTCTTTTTTTGCAGATCGTGCGTAACGCACTTTAAAAGAAAGTATCTCATTTAATTAATAATGTTTCTTTTTTTTTCGATTATTCATTAAATGATTGCGGGATATTTTTAAGTGCAGTGAAATATATTTGGATAAAAAATATGTTAAAACTTAAAAAAAAAATAAAATTATTTTCAATTCTTTTAATTAAAAACATTTATAGAATAATTCATCAGCGAAAATGTGTCCAAATATTAATAAGTTTTTGTAGTTCACTAAATTCTCTGAGAGATATTTTCGCAGGTAGATTAATGAAATTGACCGAGTGCAATTGTAGAAAACATCCTTTGATGACAAGATAACTATTATAATTTTATGTGTCCAAAGATACATTTTATCAAATTTCGATGTAATTTTTATTGAAAATGCGATACTGAAATATATAACATATTTGTATATTATTATACTTTTTTTTTTATGGGGGAAAAATTCTTATTAGTTTTATATATTGTAGTTGAAAAGAAGATTCTTATTAGTTTTTTTATATATTTTAATATAAATGCTACATTTAAAAATTAAAACAATGGGAAGGAATGAAAAGTCAGTTATTAAGTAAAACATCTCAACGTAGAAAGTGCTTTTAAAGAATATAAAAAAAATTATAGAAAATGAAGAGCTTATGAAATTTTCCGCAATATAAAAATCATAATGTTAGTATAACTTTACAATCGCAAATTATGCTTCAATAGAATTTTATGCATTAATTGGTTATGTTAAAAACAATTGCAAGTTGCAAAAATTATATTTTTTCGTGCCATCAAATTACAAGAATAATGTTCTGCCACATACAGAAATAGTTATGACTTATTCACTCATTGGATATTGGTAAAAATGTTCTCTATTGTCATCATTAAAATTATTCGTCTTTTGAGAGAGATTTTAGAACAGCGACAGCTAACGGCACTGAGTCCAGATCGTGGCTTATTTTACTCTGGTGTCAGATTTTTCAATTATCATACAATAATACATAAATGTTAAAAACTTCACAATTGTAATGGATGTTTTACTAGTTTATAGCAATTTGCAACTGATTGAATACGTTCTTAATACTAATCTGTAATACGTTCTGAATACTATTCTTGCTGACAACCCAACCTTGTAAAAGCGTTGTTAAGAAAGTACTAACCAGACGAAAAAACCTGACTCAAAATGAATAATGGAAATGTACTGCGGAAACGGACTAATGATTTAAGATTTGGAAACTGGAATGTGTTGGAAAAAAAAGGAAGACAAAAAAAAAGAAATGAATTGATGGTGGAAAAGAATCTGAAGAACCAAAGATCACACATTGGAAAACCAAAGCTGGAGATAGACGACTTTGGAGTCGGTTTGTTAGGAAGACATGGCTCAACATGAACTGTAGTGCCGGGTAGTTGGTTAGTTAGTATTAATGTATTAAAAATTCGAAAAAAATAGCAAAAAAAAGTACTCCAACTGATGGCACTGAAAGAAAGAGAATAGAGATTGAAGATTTGTGACACAATCGTAATAATTAGAACACCCCTGCCCCCAGTTTGCTAGCGGAAAAGGAAAGGCGATACTTCATGACCACTTTCTGGTAAAACTGTGGATCTGGCCCTCGATGGCGTTGTATTAAATTGAATCCCGCTATTAAATAATTAAATTTGGTCCACGAGATACATTAAGAAAGCTAATTCTGCTTTGTATCCCTCAATTAAAACAATGAATCTGTCAAGTGATTAAAAAATGACCTATGACATCAGTATTAATAGTAATGGGTTGTACACACAAGGTTGGTATTTATATGAAGGATAATAAATAATAATAATAATTTGAAATAGTTAAATTAATCTTTTAAATGATACAAATAAAAACTCAGATGTCATAAAAGTGACACTTTCTACAATCTGTAAAGAATATCTTTTGCAGTATCAAAATTGGCTATTGTTTTATATAAAAAGCTGTTCTCTTTTCTTTTAGGCTATAATATCATTTTTGTACTGAATGTAATACATACAACACATCACTTCATGAAGAAGAATTAAATAATAATAATAATAAAATAGTTTAATATTGTCATTTCCAATCAGTATCAAAGTGTGCCTTACTAATGATATTCGATTTCTTGCAATACTTTTAATTATTATTTGGAACAAGACTAATTGATACAGAACAAATGTTAACGAAAACGAATTCGGTATTAAACTGTAAGTTCTGTTTCAATTTCAATGCAGATCAATTTAATTTTAAACTAATTAAATTTTATTTAATATAATTTTTTTTTTACTTCTTATTTAGTGTGAAACTTGAAAAATGGAGATAATACTATAAGGCGCCAATCTTCTCCTTGTCGTAGCCTTCAGTCTATAAGCTGGATGGTTAAGTTCAAGGATATTTTTATAGTAAAAGTATAAAATGAAGTAATATCGAAACACCTTTTTTCCTCCTCTCTCCAGGGGAGGTTGAGGAAAAGCACAAGAAGGTGACTGGGGAAACTGTTTGGTTTTCCATAACAAAAACAGAGATATATTACCTGATGTTATTTTTAGTAATGGACATCAAGGACAAAACACATCT
This sequence comes from Caerostris extrusa, assembly GCA_021605095.1. Classification (NCBI taxonomy): domain Eukaryota; kingdom Metazoa; phylum Arthropoda; class Arachnida; order Araneae; family Araneidae; genus Caerostris; species Caerostris extrusa. Next base: position 36,230 of record BPLR01002997.1, read on the forward strand.
TTTAGGATTGAATTTCATAAACAGATTTTCCATCTAATGAATAAATTGATATCAAGCAGGCATAACAACAATTTTCATTTTTTACACTTTTCCTCTTCAAAATAAAATTGTTCAATCTACCATTTTTTTTTCTACTTTTCTTGATATTTTAAGAGAAAAACAGTATAAAAAACATAAATAACTTCGTTTTCTGAAAAGTTAACCACAAAGATATGAAAACCTTATGACATTTAATTTGTTTTCTAGCACTTTACTGCAATTTCTAGTTTCGTACTTTTACTGAATAACCTTATGGATAATTTAATAAAAAAATAAAAAAAAAAAAACTCATTGAAGCAAAGATGCGAAGAAATTGAATGGAAATAATGAAGAAGAATTATTACAAAATATGTATATTAATTGTAAAATTTAATTAATTAAACTTACAGTATTTGAAAATATAGCCTTTTCCTTTTCCAGATTTAAATTTTGCTTCATGGATTTATTAGAAAATTGAAGAAATTTTATTTCAGAGTATAATTACTATTATTTAATTTTTATTTTGGTTACCTGAGTTCTATATTTTATTTTCATTACCGAGTTTTAACGATATACATTATATCGTTGCACTACAATTTTTTTTTCTTAAATTTTGCATTTTATTTTTTTAAAAATCTCATATCATAGAATAAGTTCTATAGAAGGTTAACTGAAAGCAGTTTCTGAAGGTTAGTCTAAAAGGATGACACAAAAAAAATGAGAATAATTCAATCGCATGTCCGCCTTTATCGTTATATCAATCAAATTCCTTAAAGTTTATTCGAAAATTAGCTTTCATCAATCTTATTTATAATTATTCTTAATTGGAATTATATGCAAAACTAAATCAATTAAAAACCTGAGTAAAACAACTTTTACTATTATTCATTCATGCATTTTATGTAAATTTATTTTTATTTTTGTTAATTTATTTATTTAAATATCTTCATTGTTAAACTGCCGGCACCTTCGTGAGAAATTCCACTGTTTTTAATGTTTTATCTTTTTCAATTAAAACAAAAATGTTTACATAAAATTGCAAATTCTCTGTCTGTTTTGCATGATGCATCAAGTATGTTTGTAATTTTTCTTGTTATCTGTAATATCAGTTTTTTATTGTTATTTAAAGAAGTTCTTTTTATAATAAAACAAAATCATCTCTTTTCTACAAATCTAAATGGAATCCTTCAATAGAAAGATCTAATTTCAATCCACGAGAAAAAAATTTGGGGGTCTTACCAATAATTTTTAATCATTAGTCAATTAATAACGATTAGTAGTTCTTTTATACAATTTTGCATATTTTTTATTTTTATTTTTGAGTTATAATTATAGATGCTGCCAGAATCAGTCGAATAATTTTATGAAAGTTATTCTTTATAAGTTCTATTTTTCCAAACTATAACTACATGCAGAAAATTTAATGTGTATTCACATAACATAGCATTAAAAATTTCATGCATTGGAAAAACAATCGTTTTGGAATGTCGTTGCTTTTCGCAACATTTTGCAACTCGTTTAAAAATAATATACTCTAACCATGCATGCTCCTACAGACTGGTAAGACCCCCTTTGGCATTCATTCTCAGGCCTCGAGACTCTCACCTGAGAGGAAGTACAGCGCAACCTGCTCTATAATTCCTACATATAAATATGGTTTAGAATAAAACAATTTATTTAAAATATTATTTTATATTATTAAAAAAAAATAACGAAAATCATCATCGGCCCATGGTAGGCCAAGGCCTATTGGCAGATTTTGAGAGAGGGAAATGATTTAATTTTTACGATGTAGAGTTGTCAACCCTAAGCCCAACGCTCTACACTCATATTAGGCCGGGACCTACGGTTTAAAGGGGATTCGAATCACTACAAACATCCATGACACCGCAAAGACTCAAACCCAAAACCTATGGCAACGAGCACCAAGGCGCTCACTAGGCCATTAGGCCCCAACGTCGAAAATCGGTGAACAAAATAATAGTAACAAAATAATATAATGTAATAACAATAATATAGCAGAGAAAAATTAACTAAACTTAAAATTGTTTAATGTTTTCTGAATTGAAAAATAATAATAATAATTTGGTTTATATAAATAAATCTATGTATTCATCAAATTATTATGTTACAGAATTATAAACTTTAAAATATTAATGAGCGACCTAAAATAATCCAACTGAATTCATAAAACAATATCTATTAGAATTTAACGATGAAATAAAATTACCTTTGAATTTATATTTTCGATAAAGATTTTTTATATCGCAAAAACCAAAATAATTTTATAATATTTAGCTTAACATTCCTTCCATTCCTTATTATTATTTCTGTTGATTTCATAAATACACTTTTACACACTAGTCAAAGTAAAATTTCAGAGAAATTCCTTCCCCCTTTTCAAAACACAGATATTAAAATCGAAAGAGTAGATAATTAGCTGATGCTAAAGTTTGAAAACAATTTCTACATACTTTAGAGAAACAACAATTTCCTTACCTGTCTGGCCTTCGTCTCCGAAAGCGTCTTCCATGTGATCTCTCCAGTCAATGGAATCAGCGTATACGGCGGGAAGAATAACCAGAAGTAAGATAATGATCAATTTATCCTGTAAAACAAAAACCAACTATGCATTTGATGTATAAAACAGGTACAGAATATGCTTCTTTACTGGCCTTAAAATGGAATGAATTTTAATTGAAAATGATAAAAAATCTAATACCAAATTATAATTTATTTACTTTTTTCATTTAATTTAACATGATTTTCTTCTTATGGTCTGCTATTTATACTTTAGAAACTTTGGAATTCTCTCTGGGAGGTTTATTACTGTGTCCAAAAAGTAAGACCCATTTTCAATTTAAATTTCACGGGCATATGGAACTTCAATTTTTTCTTCTTCTTTTGTTAGGTTGATGGCACTGTCCTTGACATCTGCGTGAAATTTGACGTCAAAATATTCATTAATGTTTGAGTTACGCTTGGCTTTGTGAGACGCTAAAAGTGATTCTGGCAATTTTGAAATATCTAAAATCATTGAGCAAAGAACTTGCATTCAGTTTTGTTTGCAGAATGAATATTCGTGTGCGGAAACGTATAAAATGTTTCAAATCGCTCCACAACCTCCGTATTCACACCGTGCGACTTCTGGCTATTCCCTAAACTCAAAAGATCACTCCGGGGACACCGTATTGAGTCGAATCCACCATCACCATCGCGCGCTTTGAAGGCCATTCCTGACGATGACTTTTTAGCATGCATTGAGGATTGGAAAAAGTTGTCATAAATGCATTGTGTCCGGAGTGGATTACTTTGAAGGCGGTGAAATAAATTTGGAAGAATAAATAAAGAGTGTTTGAAAAAAAAAAATTGGTCTTACTTTTTGGGCACAGTAGTAGTAGCCAGTGAGCCTAAGTTGCAGATATTTTTTTCAGCGAACTTTCAGCAAAAAATAATTATTAATTAATACTGAATAATTATTATGATTAATTTTCCACCGAGATAAAAAAAAAAAACAACAATACAATAAAATAAATATTACAATAAAAAAGTATAAATAAAATGAAAGTAAATTTATGAGGATTATGAATGATTCGGATTTTCCTGGTAAGGATTGTAGGCAGCTGTGTACACACTTTCGAATTAGATGATGAAAAATAGTCGTACATTTAGATGGGAAACAACTGACTCGCATGGTGCGTGTGATGCGCGCTACGATGTTTACAAATATTTTCCAACATTTATTTAATTAAATTGATTTTGACACTCTCTTGTTAAACTTTTGTATTTGGTTATTTCCCTAGAATATGGCCATTAAATACTTTTTTTTCCCTCATAAGTTCTTATAAGCATACAAATTATTTCATGATAGATTTTCCCGCTCTTAAATTATAAGATATTAATTTTTCATATTATTATAATAATTATCATTATCAACATTGGTGTAACAAAGATCTATGGTGGACCAAGGCCGTCTAGCTATTGGCAGATTTCGACAAAGGAGATGGTTTCTTTTTACGGAGTAGGGTTGTCAGTCGTACGTCCAATTCTCTACAGCATATTAGACCGGGACCACTGTTTAAAGTGGTTTCGAACCCCTACAAGCTTCCAGGGTGCCGCCGAGACATGAACCCGAAACCTGTGGCACCGAGAGCTAGTCACTCGGCCATCTCATCATCAGCATCATTGGCGCGTCAGCTCCATGGTGGGCCAAGGCCGTCTGCCTATTGGCAAATTTCGAAACAGGAGGTGATTTATTTACTTTTTTTACGGGGTGGGGTTTGTCAGCCCTACGGTTATCAACGCTCCACGGTCATAAAAGACAGGACTTACGGTTTAAAATGGATTCCGAACCACTACAAACATCTATGGCATGGCCGGGTCTCGAATCCGAAACCTGTGGACCGAGAGTTAGAGCGCTAATCACCCGGCCATCACGCCCCATTATTATAGTAAGGCACTCTTAAAAACAGAAAAACATTATTTCAAATAAGAACAGATTATCACAGGACTGAAAGCAAAGTTTATAGATGGTTTGAATTTCAATTGCATATGAACAGATTGACTGCGGATTATGAGACAAATTACTGTAATTAGCATTCACAAATCTGATTTCATTAATCTTGAAACGAGCATATTAAACAAATTCATAAAAAGATAATACGTAAAAAAAAAAATTTTTTATTTTGTGCCATTAGATTTTACTGTGTATAGAGTTATCTTTATTGGGTTTTATTTTACGAATAATTTTAAACAAGAACAATTATGAATATTAATGAAGCGAATTTTCAAGATAAGAACCACCATAATTTTGATGGCATAACATGAAAAAGAAATCACGTGACTTAATTGTTCGTAACCCTTTCAACTTCTTGATTCGTTAATCAAGTATATCTGTATTGAAAACAGGTAATAAAAAAAAAAAAAAAAATTTTAAGTCAATTTCTACTTTTTTTCACTATATTGCAGAATTTAAATAATTTTCATTCATTTTTTTAAGTTTATCTGGCGCCATCTATTGGTAGATATATGCAACTTAAATCTTAAAAAAAAAAACTAAAATTAACTAATTAAATTTAATTACTGAATTAATACTTGAAAAAACTGTATTAATATCAAGTGTCATACACTACAAGTTCAAACAAAATGTATTTGAACTTGAGTGGATGAATAAAAAGTATTTTATGAAAGATTGAAATTTTGAGCAAGATATATATAGGGAGAGTGTGAGCTGATAGAAGGAATTGAAAAAAGAAATGTATTTTTAATTCTAAAATTTCTCTTTATAAAATATCCCATTGAATAATATTGCATTGAATTTTTATAAAAATAGTAACAAATTAAAAACATAATGTTACACAAAATTTTTTTAATTTTGCAAAAAAAAAAAAAAAAAATTAAATGCATTTTATTTATAATTATTTGTAGAGAAACTCTTGAAAATATTTAATAGGGAATATAAGGTCCAATCAAAGTAGATCCATAAGTTTATAGAATTATAATTTAATTATAAAATACAAATAAATGTTTTATAAAAATATGACTACAGCAAAAAAGTAATTTTATTTAAAAAATTTAAATAAACTATTGATACAAGAAATTATTAGATGAAAGAAATTATTTACTTCAAATTTAAAGAGTAGCATTTCTCTACGTCTTTAAGAAAGATACAATAAATTCCTTTTTCCTATTTTATTTCTTCCCAAATTAGTTCTAATTTAAATTATTCATAAGAAAATATAAAATAGCACTTTTGAAATTATGCTATTTTAAATTATTTTCATCAGAATATTGTTTAATAAATTACACAGTTTGAAATTTATTCTATATTTATATATATATTATTATATATTATTCGTGTAATTTCAATAAATACACAATGATTATATTTGGTATGACTTTTCTGCATTGGAATCTGGCATTATGCGCTCATCGATTGCGTAATCACATCCGAGAGTGACTCATAATCTTATTTGTCACCGCCCTTTTTCAGAATAAAAATTACTCAATGTCCCCTCGCCTTGTTTGAAATTAACTGTTTTTATATATATATATACTACTGTGTCCAAAAAGTAAAAACCAATTTTTAATTTAAAATTCCCGGGGCTTTTGGAATTTGAATTTTTTTCTTTTTCAGGTTGCTGGCACTGTCCTTGACATCTGTAGGAAATTTGACTTCAAAATATTCATTAGTGTTTGAGTTACGCTTGGCTTTGTGAGACGCTAAAACTGATTCCGGCGATTTTGAAATGTCTGAATTAATTGAACAAGGAACTCGAATTCAATTTTGCTAGCCGAAAACGTATAGAATGTTGCAGAACGTATTCAGTGAGAATTCCTATATTGGAAAGAAATGTTTACAAGTGGCATAAACATTTCAAAGAAGGCAGAGAATGCGTTGAAGACAAAGAGCCCTCTGCTCGACCTTCAACCTCAACAGACGAAGCTCACGTCCAAAAAAATCAAAGATTTGGTGTTTGCAAACCATCTATTTACAATTAGAGATCTTGCTGAGGATGTTGGAATTTCAAAAGGATCGGTCGATTCCATTTGGGCCTCAAACGTCTGAAATTTCAATTAGTACCGAAAACAATGAATGCGCCAGGGTCCCACTGCATTGATTCTTCGCGACTTTTTCGCCAAAAATGAAACCCATAGCGTTCCACAACCACCGTGGGACTTCTGGTTATTCCCTAAACTCAAAAGACCACCCGGGGACACCGTTCTAAGTCGATTGAAGAGATTCAACGTGGATCGGCGCGCGCTTTGAAGGCCATCCCTGCCGATGACTTTTTAATATGCATTGAGGATTGGAAAAAGTTGGCACAAGTGCATTGTGTCCGGATTAATTTGAAGGCGATGAAAAAAATTTGGAAGAATAAATAAAGAGTTTTTGAAAAAAAAAATAATTGTTCTTACTTTTAGGGCACAGTAGTGTATATATATATGCAGTAAACACATATATATAATAGCAATGCATAGTAAACATATATAAATAAAGATGTTGTTAATAACCTTGAAGCTTGATTTTTTTAAATTTATTAAAAATAAACTCCGCGATAACTTTAGCATTACACACAGGAAATAAGGACAATGGAGGACATTATGAAAATAAAAATTAAAATGATCCTAATGGGAAGAATAATACTGCTGCCCAATTATCGTTCAAGGGGGCCTGATGACAGAGCGATAATGCTCTGTGCCACAGGGTTCGAGTCCCGGCTGTGCCATGGGTCTTTGTAGGGTTCGGAATCCACTTTAAACCGTAAGTACCGATCTAATATGGCTGCTCGGCTCAGGGCTAACAATCATACCCCTTAAAAGAAAACATCGTTTCGAAATCTGCCAATAGGAGGACAGCATTTGCCTGCCAAGGGGCTTTTGCGCCAATGAAGAAAAAAAAAAAGAAGAGCTATGAATCAATTAATCCTCTATTTTTCTCTGCTGTATTTTTAGATCACAGCGATTTGCTATTTTTAGTCGGTGTCTTTCTTTTATTTTTTTTTTTTCATGCGTGCGTTAACAAATTTGTGACCTTACTAAATTCATGTTCTAGTAAATATACTTCAAGGAATGCAATTATTCTTATTTTCCCTTCCTCATTTATACCTTCCCCATCTTGTTATTTTTATTAAATCCTCTCCTCCGATTGCGCTGCCTGATTGGCTAGCGCTCTGGCCTTTTCTGGTCACAGGATTCAGGTTCAAATCCTGGCGGGGGCATGGATGTTTGTGAGTGGTTCGAAATCCACATTAAACTGTAGGTCCCTGTATAATTAACCCAAAGTGTGCAAAAAATGGCCGTAGAGCGACAAACCTAGCCAAACCTCTTCCGATTCCATACAGGGTTACTAACTCCCCTTGATGATTCCATTGCTGCCCCCCCAGAAGTACTACCGTCCATTTCGGAACCGCAGGAAAATATATTTTGCATTCAAAACACGTATTTGATTCCTGTACATAATTTAGAATATTGAAAAACAATTTGATTTATTAAATATTATAAAATATTTGACATGTAAGATTAAAATTTATAATTGCAATAAAAATATAGTGAGCACAGCATCATAATCATAATAGCAGTAGTAATAAAACAGCAGAATTCATTATCTCTCCCAGATCAAGACAATTAAAAAAAAGACGCAATACAGCGGGTGATGTTATGAGATTTTTTGCTACATTTTGTTCTTAAAAACGTGCTCGAAATATCGTTTGGTATTATAATAATATGACAAAACTAACTATTTAACAAGCATTACAATCCATTTTGGACCATGGCCTCCCCTAACAATACGCGGCCTGATGGTCAATTGGCTTGCGCTGTGGTTTTTGGTACCGCAGGCTTCAGGTTTGAATCCTGGCGGTGGCATGGATATTTGTGAGTGGTTCGGAATCCACGTTAAACTGTAGTACCCGGTCTAATTAGCCTGAAGTGTGCAAAACAAGACAATAGAGCGACAAACCAAACGACTTCAAAGCAGTCTATCTCGAGCTTTGATTTTCTAATGTGTGATCTTTAGGTTCTTCAGATTCTTTTCCACGTCATCAATCCATCTCTTCTTTGGCGTTCCCTTTTTTCCTGGTCTCTGGCACTTCCCTTGAAAATCTTCTTTGCTCCCTCTGCCATCGTCCATTCTCTCTACGTGTCCTAGCCATTAAATTCTCTTTGACTTATATAATTTGTGATATTCTTTTCTCCAAACAATTTCGCAATGTTGTGATTGTAACGCATAAAATGACATACGTTTAATGAAATAACGATATGAATTATTATACATCAAACGTTGATTATTTTACTATACTATCTGATCTTTTACATGATATATTAGATAAAATTTTCTAATGAAATTGCAACCTGTGTTCTGCTTCATATAATGATTCCCATTAATAAATAGGCATTTAGGAATTTTCCAGCAAAAACACATTTCATAGCAATTAATTTTAAATAAATGCCATAATTGCATAGGAATGTAAGTTGCTGTTTTCAAATAGTGCTGATAAAAGAAGTCCATGAAAAATCTTTTCCCCATAAAGTCAAAGGCGTAGATGGAAAAAAAAAAAAAATCATTTTAAAGGCTAACAATTAATTATATATTTCACTACTTCTTTTAGTAGAGTTTTTTTGACAATTTTAGCCAAATAATTATTTAATGTTATTCATATTTTTTATCATCATCTAAGTCATTAGCAGAATGCGGCATTATTATAAATAATTTGTTTTTCGCTTTTTGTAGATGCATTTAGAATAATTTTAGTGTTTATTCAGTAAAAAAAACTAATATTTTTATTTTGTTTCAAGTATTTTTTTTTATCCATCGTAATATTTTATATCAATAAAGAAGCAATTTTCAGCTACAAAAAAATATAATAATAATAATAATAATAATAATAACATCTTATAACCACTGTGAGAAAACTTCAAATGGCATACTTAATTTAAAATATAATTTAAAAGCTCATTATTCGAATCATCTCATAGTACTATTCATCATGTTGTTCCAAATGAATTCGAAAAATTTATTATCATTAATCGTTTAATAAAGGAAAAATTGTTTGGTACGCTATTATTAACCTTATTATCTTCATTTTCACTACAAAATATATTTTTTATGTGTAAACTAGTTTAATATTTTATTTTTATTTTTAAATAGGAGATTTAAATATATTTCATTTTTCTATAATTGGAAGTATACTTATCTGGAGTAAAAAAATTAATATTCAATTTGTTTAAGATTCTTCCTAAACAAATGGAATATTAATTTTGCTTTTTTTTTATTTAAAATTAATCAATATTGCCAATGTATTTGGAATTCATAAAAAATTTCCCAATTTGGATATAATTAGTTTTTAGTACAAATCTTGTATTCTTAATGTTTCGCTTTTTTTTTTTTTTTTAATTAGAAATTTTCCTATTTCATTTTTCACTTACTTAATTTTCAACAAAATTGCATATGAAATATGTTTTTATGTGATATTCCATTTAATTGGCTTATAAAATGATATAATACAGTAAAATTTCAATAATTTTCAAATAATTTTACCATAAATTAAATTTTAAATTAACAATCCGTTTTAATTTTAATGTATTTAAGGGCATCTTTATGGGGGACTGATTTTATCTGTTTTCACTGTAATAAGTAAACATAAAAATTTTAAAAACTTAAAAATAGTTGCAGATTTTAATTTTTTCAGCGAATCTTTTTAACTCCATATTATATATGAACAAAATAAACATGTCAAAATCATTCTTAATTCATATTGAATTTGAGCAAAACGTCTTTGTATGCTAATATATTTTGTCAAAAAATTAAGCTTACTATTTGATGATTTATTTTTAAGTGAATTAATATTTACCATTTGTTTATTAACAAACAACAGCTTTGATGTAGATAATTTATTTATTGAAAAAGTTACAGAAAATATTTTTGAAAATCCCAAAACTGTTAATTAAATGAAAAAAAAAAAAAAGGCCTTTGCCACAAAATAAAGCATTGTAAAATAACTTTTTAGTTTACTTACATTTATTTGAATGGAATAATTACTCTAAAAAACATTTTTTATAATATTTCTTTGTCTACAAAATAAATATTTTATATAAATATTTGAATATTTTTATTTTAATACAAGATTTTATTTCTGTAAAAATACAAAAAATTTCAATAAAATTGATACTGATTTACAATTGATACTTAATTAATAAAATGATAATTATTACTAATAAAAGGTGTAGAGTATAAAAAAAGTATTTTTTACGTGTCAAATTTGTTTGATATGCTTCAAAACAGTTTAAATGACTATAATTTCATTATGAAACCATATAAATAAATTGAACCCTTTATTATATTATAAAATTATATTTGTCCATAAAATACCATTTTAGCGTATTCTATGGACAATGCATTGTAAAATATAATAAATTATTGCATAGAAGAAATTTATTTATAGAATTTATTTAATACATAAATTATTGTTTAGTAGAAATTTATTTATAGGATTAATTTATTATATGAATTATTGTGTAGGAGAAATTTATTTATAGTGATTAATTTAATATATAAATTACTGGTTAGAGAAATTTATTTATATGATTAATTTATTATATAAATTGTTGAATATGAGAAATTTATTTATAGGATTAATTTATTATATAAATTATTGTTTAAAGAAATTTATTTATAGGACTAATTTAATATATGATATTATTTTAGGAGAAATTTATTTATATTAATTTAATATATTATATAATATATTTTATATAAATAAATAATAAATATATTATATAAATTATTGTTTAGGAAAATTTCTTATTAGCATTAAATTTTAATCATTAAAATATAAGTTCTTTTTATAATTTAATGTACAATTAAGACATTGAATAACAAATATTTTAATCGAATGGGTTACGTATTTAATGAATTGAATCATTCATATTTTACTACATTTTACTGACACTTCGAAGAAATTCATTCAAAATATTTTATTTAGTAAAAACCGCTGAATTACTTAAAATCGTATATAGCGTCATATTAAAATATTCTTAATACAAAACAAAACACACTACTTACACAGTTTTTAGAGCTCATTTTGAAGAAGATAACAGCTTTCGAAGAAAAGAACGCTTTCTCATCAGCGGATGATTTTTCCTTCCGGTCCTCGTTGCGCTCCTTTAAAGAAAGTGAATGGCTGAGAGAATGAGAAGATGATCCAAACGAGTTGCCCACCTGGCTCGGCCTTGTTGCCAGACTCATCCGATCAGAACAAGTGGGATGGAGACCCCGTTCTTTGTTCTACCCCAACAATGAACGACTTTCTCCTCTAACACAATATTTACATTAGAGCGGGGTTCCCTGCTTTGTTGTCCACTGTCTTGTTGGAACAATCAATTAAACCCTTGGTGCAACGGATGGACGGTGAAGGTGTGTTTGAATGGAATGTTTTGAATGAAAGCGGTTACGGATCCCTTAATCTGGTTCAATGATTCGTAAGAAATGAACCGTTAGCAAGATGGATCGAATCTTTTGGGAATTTTTTTTTTTTCTGATGAAGTTTTTTCATGTAAATGATGATAAAAAATGTAGTGTTTTTTACGTGATCGTGTAAACGAAAATGATAGCTAGAAAGATACATTTCAGTATATTGAAGAATAAGCATGAAGGTTTTTTTTTTTTTTTCTTCCTTTGTCTTTATTAGAAAATAAAGAAATATTTCATTATATTGAACATTTCAATTCAAATATTAATATTTTTTATTAAAAAAAAATCATTAGGAAAGTTAATCATGCTAGTAAAATATGTTAGTGTTAATTCCTGTTATAGAATAAAATCTTAAAAAAAAAAAAAAAAAGAAGAAGAAGAAGAATATTAGAATAGAAGAAATTGCCATCCAACAAGACTTAAGTTTCGTAAAGTTTTATCGACATAAGAAAAATATTTGTTGCCATGCTCTCGTAATTTTCTTAAGTTTGTCTTGTCAACTTATATTCACTTTTATATACGTTTCTATACCTATTAACTAACTAGATGAAACGAAATGCTCTTCTTATTAAAATTCATTTATCTTATTTTTTCGCAGTTTTACCCAATATGAAACTTGTTATAACACAAAAGCACAAATTCCTATTAATACAACAACAACAAAATATCTTTGAAAGTTTACAAACTTCAAATTTGTCACCAATTTGGTCATACTTTATGTATGTATGTTTATGTATGCCCGACTCGTGGTTCAGGGACAACATAGGCAGCTAGCAATAGGGCTGAGGTTCAATCAGCCGGCGGCTTTGTTGTAGAGACTGTTTCAAAAAACGAGGAGACGTTTGTGATGTTCAGAAACTTGCCTCGTTAGTCGGACTATCTGGTGGGAGTTTTCAAGGTTTTTCTCCCATATGATACGCACATTCGGGGTACTTCCCCCTAAGAGTCTTCCAGGTAGGCATTGCCTTTCTTTTTCAGAGACACGGAGCAAAGTCATACTTTCTACCTACGGAAGCTCCTTCACAACAGAAGCTGCTCCCTTCCACCATCCATGAGTAGTTACTCATGGGATGTACGTCCCACACTACGGATTAGATACAACAACATTTATACATATATATATATATATATTATTTAATTCAAGTGTTAGAAAAATAAATAAAACATGTTTTTAGGATGAAAAATATTTTTAATTAACAAATTGACTACATATAAATATATATATATGTATAATATTACATATACATATTTATGTGTATATACATATACATATACATATATATATATATATATATGTATGTATAATATTGTGTATTGCCTCGCACATATGCATTGTGTGTAACCAATTTGCTAAATTTATTTTTTTCACCCTAAAAATATGTTTTATTTATTTTTCCTAACACTTGAATTAAATAAAGTTATTTACTATTTGATAAAATATTATTTGAATAAGAATTCGATATAGGATATCTTGCAGGGAAAAAAAAAGATTTGGCAATAACGCCACAAACTCGAAACAATTAATGAAGCCCGTCTGTAAAAAACACTAATTGCCTCGTATTTTTAAGATTAGTTTCTTTTTTTGAACATACTAAAACTTCGCATTCCTTTCGGATCCGTGTTCTGTAAAATGAAGTGATTAGCACAAGGTCATGGGGCGGTTGAGACAGGCGGACCCCGACACTCTTCGTGGAACAGTTCAGACAGGTAAGTTCGCCTTTTTTAATGTAAGGTGCGACTGACTGCGCCAGCTTTTGGAATTCTGTGTAGAATTCTCTTTAATTATCTGTAAAACATTTTAATTTTTCGAGATATCTAGTAATGCAACTTTTAAAATGGTGAAATGTAAAACACAGCTCACGTTCGTTAAAGAAATTTTGTAAAAGAAAATGATTTCCAATATTTCCCGCAAAATTTATGTATTTGAAAAGCAAGTTATATTTTCCAGTCCTGTTATTTTGATATTTTAAATAACAGGCATTTTTAAAACTCAATGCTCTGAAGTTTTCATTACAAAATGAATATATAAAGTATTCATATAGAAAAGATTTTTATGCAAATTATTATTATTATTTATATATTAATTACAATTACAAATTATTATTATTATTTATATATATCTTAATAGAAGACGAATTTTGTCAAATATATTATCAGAAGTTTCAAAAACAATTTGAATTTGGATGTTTAAGATAATTATTAAAATAGTTATAAATGTTTATTTAAAAATTAAAATAGAAAATTGAAGGTGTAAAAAATATTTGTACACTCTGAAAATCCCTTTTCTATTGTCGCTATACTATTGTTTTAAAAATGAAAGTGATCAAATCGTTTTAAACGCTTTCCAGTATAGGTACTAAAATTAAAGTTGAATTTAAAATATGTGTTATTGAAATATAATACTTAGAAAACTTCGAACGTTTCCTCCCTATTTCTGTTTACAAAAAGAAACAAATTTTATAACGTCGCAATGAAGGAAAAATAATAAATTTAATTTCAGTTTTTATTGGTAGACCTTGTTCTACCACACAGCCAATAATTTAAAAATTTAATACTTTTTCAAAGTTATTAAATCAAGAATGCAGCAATCAACCATTTCACCTCAACACTTATGACCATCAATCATTTTTGTCAATCGAAAAAGTATCTTATATTAACTCACTCCCTGGCACTACAGTTCATGTTGAATCATGGCCGTCTGCCTATTGACAGATTCCTATTGGAGATGTAGCTATCTACTGCCTACTACAGATGTTTCCTTTTCACAGGGTATGGTTGTCAGCCCTACGTCCAACAGTCATACTAGACCAACAGTCATATTAGTATCATGTTTAAAGTAGATTCCAAATCACTACAAACATCCATGGCACCTCCCGGACTCAAACTCGAACCTGTGGCACCAAGCACCAGAGCTCTAGTCCCTCGGCCATCAGGCGCAATTATCCTGAATTAGTGCTTCTAAAATAAGAGCTTCTGAACAATATTGTGCGTCCTGTTCCTAAATAACCTTGTAGCTGAATTACATTCAATTTTTAAATGCTGGAGATACGTATCAATAAGTGCAATGCAAAATACATGCAAAAAGGCTTGTTTCCATGTTAGAGAGCTTATTACCTTTCTAGGTAGCAGAAGAAGTGAAGAGAATGACGACCTCCTTCAAAGAAATTTTTTTAAAATTATTCTAAAGTGCGTGGCATGAGATGGCTATCAAATAAGGGAATGATCTGCTTATACATTTGAATTTTTGCTTTCCGAAAAAGTTATACCCGGAAAACAGTGCATTACATAATTCATAAATAGGACCATCTTTACGCAAGAGCTCACTGGGCTAGTGCCTAGGGACTTGCTAACGAAAGGTACCTGAGCAGAGCCTTTTGCTAACATAATCAACAACGAATGACCAGCAGAAAGAAAAACTGTCTACTAAAATATTCCTACATCATATTACGATTGACACCTATATTTTGCTAATCTAAGTAAAATGTTTTGTTTACTTAGAGCCGTTCACAATTATTTTACTTCTGTCAGAAACATCATTATTGCTATGCAAATAAAGATCACTATTATAAAAAAATCATAGGTAAAATAAGTGTGAAAGGTGATTACCTTGTCAACATATTCTGCTCTGTTCCATTCCGTACCATTCATTCCTATTTAGGATCGAAAAGATTGATTGGCAGACATTTGTTTCTACTCTGCGATTGATTAAAATAAATTACGCGCCATTAAAAATAAATTACGATGTTTTGCTGGAATGCGACCGAAGTAAACAGACTCGCAAGCATGATTGGTGGATTCCCTAACGTCGTAAGTGTTGTGCGGGATTGAAAATCAATGCATTCGAATTGAAACTTATTAGTAATTAATGCCTTTACTATGTCTTGTGTTGATAATCGTATTGTGTATTACGTACAAAATAATTTAAAATGTCGAATATTTAGGTCGAATGTCATTCATGTCCTAGTGGCTCAGAAAAAAAGGAAAAAAGCTGCATATCGCAGAGAAATAATGGAAGATCTACCGAATTAACATTTTTTTCTATATAATTAATTACCTATATATATAATTTAACTACCAGGCACTTAATTTGTTTATATTTTTCAATGTTAAATCATTTCTATATAAATATTTTAAATATTTTACATATTTCTTTGTTCAGAAATAGCTACACGTAGTTTGAAATTGTCTGTATTGATCCTAATGATGGATATATGTGAAACTTCATTAAATTATCTATCTTTTTGAAAATTATTATAATATCGTTGTTCAGTGCAAATTATTTTGAGTAAATAATTGTTTTGTAAACGCAGTAACTACTGCATTGGTCAAAAACATTAAGGCTCATCGGTGGTGGTGGCTCATCGGCTATTTGGTGTAAAATTGAAATTAAAATTGTATTTGGCCGATTTTATAAATAGGCAATAATAAAAATAAGCAATAATTTGTTTGGAGATGTTACAGTAAAATTCTTTCATTTCAGAAACTTCTGCGAGTAGAAATTAAATTAATCTTTCAAATGAGCCACACGGATAACAAATTGAAGGAATTTCAAAACCCAGTAGTTCTGAACTAACTTTATACGAGGCAGATAAAGACATAAGTAAATCATATTATCTTATTGCGAAAACACATCAACTTCATAGACAACAGCTTTAATTAAGCAACAACAAAAAAATACTTCAGCTCCACAAAACGATTCAAACGATCCTGCAATTTATTTTCGTGAAATGTCTACGGAAAAAATAACTCAAGCTTTTTTTTTTTTTTTTTAGAAAGAGCTTACATTTTTTAAAATAGAAATTCTGTCTCCACCCCTCGGAATTTCAACAAAACACTGGTTTATCGTAAATTAAAAAACAATGAAAACCGTTGAAAGGAAATGGTTGTTATGTTCACCTTCAAGGAAAGCACTACTTTGTTTTTCATGTTGTTTATTTAAACCAGGAGTGGCCAACCCAAATGATTTTGCAGGCCACTTTGGAAATGCATTCTAACTCCGCAGGCCGCATATAAAATTATATATCTCCATATTAGATTTAGATCCACTATAGACATTTTTTGGAGTGAAAATTGAAACAAAAATGAGTTATTATTTTTGTGTTTACTATTATTCTTACATGTGAACACAGATAATATAATAATAATGATACTAAACGTACATTATAAAGAAATATATAACACTAAAAATAAATATAAAAATATATAAATATTAGCGAAATGAAAAAAATGAAATCATTAAAAAATATTTATTTTACTAGTGCGATATTGGTTTCTCCACTCTTTCACATAACTTTTGCAAATCGATCTCAATTTGGGTATTTGCACATCGTAATTGGTGTTGCGTCCGTTATGTTTGAGCTTGTTTTGTGTTTGGTCAATTTCATTTTCGAAAAAAATGATTCGCACGTGTAAGTTGAACCAAAAGCGCTAACAACATCAACTAAGAGTATGGTTTGCTCAACGATCAACTATGTGTATTTAGGGATGGTCACTGTGTCACTTAAAGTGAAACACAGAACCTATTATATTAGATGTTCCAAGATGCACGCGCATTGTGAGTTCGCAGAGTATAATTTAATTATTCTGCGAACTCATAACTGTAAATTCATAAATAAAACATGCAATATCTGTCATATATTCGCAAGAATATTGTTTTAAAATCAAAGTTAATTTTTGAATATGTGGATGCACACATAATGTATTTTTTAATACATTGGTTTTTCACTTTGGCCATAATAAAATAAATATATTTTGAAGTGTGATAAATCTCACGGGCCGAAAAAATATTTAAGGCGGGTCGCGGGTTGGCCATCCCTGATTTAAACCTTCTAATATAAAATAATGTGATTATATATTTTCAATATGAGGATGAAATTATTGGAGATATATTAACCACATTATTTTGGAGCACGCTTGTAGCATGGTACAAAGAAGTTACTATCTCAATATACAAGAGAAGTGGATTACTGGAAAAAGAATTGTGACAGTCATGAAATTGTTGGCATTTGGGGCAGCGACAACGAAATCATTGGGTCTCCCATTAACGAAAATTACTATTTGGATTTTTGGATCCATTTTTATGTCAAAATCCTCATCTAAAAACGGTAATCCATGGAAATGACATTTCTTTTTATCAGTAAGTATTTGCAATGTCGAATGGGAAAACAGGTAATAGTGAAAATTATAACTGAAGTCGAATTCGCAAAATATTTTTCAATTATCGTTGATAGTACTCCCGATCTATCTCATGTTGATCAGTTAATTTTTATGATTCGATAAATAAAAGATCATGAACACGTTGAAAGGTTTTCAAATTTGTGCCTACTGAAGACTAAAAATCTTAATATTTTGTAGAATCACACTCGTCATTTTTGGAAAATAAGAATATTCCTATAGAAGATTTCAAAGAACAAAAACTAGGACAATGCATCAAATATGTCCGGGAAGTATTCTGGCTTGCAAGAAAGAATGAAAAAAGAAATGTGAATCTGTTACCTTTGTGACATACGCAGCACATTCACCTAACTTGGAAGGTCTTCATGCTGCTGAGTGTGTTCAAGAGGAATTCCTTTTTACGGAATTCCCGTAGGATCGAGAAAAACTATACAATCTTGCTGTACATTCGCAGTGTAATTTCAATCAACACTTATGACTAAAGACGACCTTGGTCATAAAGAAGGTAAAACCTGACAAAAAAAAAAAAAAAAAAAAAAAAAAGAAGAATTATTTTCTCAACTTCAAGCCCAATTATTACACAGTTCATAAATTTAAATTTACAGTCAAAGTTATCTTAGAGCCACAGCAGAATATAAACAATTTTATTAAAAAATTGTTACCCGTTTTTATTTAAAAATCACATAAAAATCGCAGTAAAACTTAGAAAAAATGAAATCAACTTCAATGTATAATCATTCAAGTGGTATTCAAGGCAGAGCAATATATGTTATATTTTTAACAATTTCATTATGATTATTTTATAGGATTAGTCTTTACATAAAGGACAATGAAATAAATTCTGTCCCAATGCAATTTTATTTTCCTATCAATCCTGTGCTTCTTGGAGTTACTGTTAACATTGAAAGAGCGATACTATAGTGCCCAAAAAATAATACCATTTTTTTTCAAACACTCTTTATTTATTCTTCCAAATTTATTTCATCGCCTTCAAAGTAGTCCCCCTCCGGACACAATGCACTTATGCCAACTTTTTTTCCAACCCTCAATGCATGCTAAAAAGTCATCGGCGGGGATGGCCTTCAAAGCGCAAGCCGATTCACGTTGAATCTCTTCAATCGACTCAAAATGGTGTCCCCGGAGTGGCCTTTTTGAGTTTAGGGAATAGTCAGAAGTCACACGGTGTGAATACGGTGGTTGTGAAACGACATGGGTTTCATTTTTGGCGAAAACGTCGAGAAGAATCAATGCAGTGTGAACTGGCGCATTCAGTGTTTTCGGTACCAATCGAGATTTGACGAGTTTGAGGCCCAAACTGAATTGACCGATCCTTTTGAAATTCCAACATCAAAATCTCTAATTGTAAATCGACGGTTTGCAAGCACCAAATCTTTAATTTCTTTTGGACGTGAGCTTCGTCGGTTGAGGTTGATGGTCTACCAGAGGGCTCTTCATCTTCAACGCGTTCTCTGCCTTCTTTGAACTGTTTATACCACTTCTAAACATTTCTTTCCGATATAGGAATGCTCACCGAATGTCTTCTGCAACATTCTATACGTTTCCGCAAACAAAATTGAATGCAAGCTCTTTGCTCAATTCATTCAGACGTTTCAAAATCGCCGGAATTAGTTTTAGCTTCTCACAAAACCAAACGTAACTCAAACACTAATGAATATTTTGACGTCAAATTTCCCACAGTTGTCAAGGACAGTGACCTAAAAAAAAAAAAAAAATTGAAATTCCGTAAGTCCGGGAATTTTAAATAGAAAATTTATCTTACTTTTTGTACACAGTAGTATATTAATATAATTGTTGGCAAGTAATATCATCAGTTAATTCTCCTATTCACGCATTAATGAAAAAAACCCGAACAATTAACTAAAAATATAAATAAAAGTTATATAAACATACGCTATAATTAAAACCGTAAAAATGCCATACAATATAAGAAAAATTTATTTGTTGCTTAAGTTTTTAAATAAGATATTAATTTTTTTAATTGCATTATTGATATAATTGCGTCTTGTATATGTTATTTTTAAATATTGTATGAAGGTTCTTGCGAGATTAGGTGAATTATTGAATTAGTTTTCAGTAGAACTAATGAATTTTAAATTAGCCATAAATTATCTTGTAATAAAGAAGGTAATAAACTAAACTATTACTACAAAACGATTTTCGGGCAATTATGCGAGATCTTTTAAGTAATAATGATAAAGAAATGATGTTTAATTTCGTTTGTGATGCTATTCTAAAATCTTCTGAAGAATTAAATCAAAGATAAAAGAACAAGGGCATTGAAAAGTTCTTAAACCTGGTAAAATGTTTATTACAAGAAACATCTCTAATAAGAAGAATTAATAATCTTCTGTACTGTAAGACATAATTTTTTTAACTAAGATTAAAATGTAGTGCCATGGTAATTACGGAAGCGTGCAAAATATAGCTTGCTACTTTTGTCTAAGATTCTGTATTCACTATTTTAAATACAAAGTAAAGTCGTTTACTTTGTAATATTAACTATTTTGAATCTTTCCTTTCTCGTATGACTGATTTTCGAATCATTATTTAATTGCTTATCGTACTAAATTATTTAAAATAAACAATATAAAAAACTAGAGCTATTTTTTCGGAATATCTTAAAACGTTAACTTCGAAAAACTATCGCGATTAAAATATAAAACAGGTTTCCTATTTTTTGGTTATTTCAAATTCTTAAAATGACTAATTCAGTAAATTTTATGCTCTAATAATTTTTAATGGCAACGTGGACCAGAAGATGTCTGCTAGCGGTTCATCTGAGTCGCCGGAGACGAAAAGGGGAAATTCGACTGAAAACTTGACATGTGTTGATAGCAAATATACTCTGTACTTAATTAGTAATAATAAGTAAGGTTTAATGTTCCACAATTGTTTCCCAATATGATTATTGAATACAATTTTGGTGATTTAAAAAAATATTTTTAACTGTCACTTAAAAATTAATTAGTTTCGTTTGGTCCTTCTAATTGTAAAATAAATAAAAAAAAATAAAAAATAAATACTCCTAGATAAAAATAAAGTTTTTTTTCTTCAATTTTTAGTGACAAAAGTGACTTATTTTAATATATTATTAATTCTCTTTTGTTTATTTAGACATGCCATTAGTTCAGACAGTACAAATAACGATAAAGAAAAAATAAATCCATCAAATAATGATACCAAACAACCATAATGAAGAACCAAGTGTTTGGTAAGTAAATTTTTCTGGTTAAAAAATTTTTTGTTTTGTTTTATTGTTTTTACTGAAAAATAGTGTTTTGTTTTATTTTTATAAAGCACATTGTTGTCATGATCCATAATATGCATACATATAAATATTTAATGCTGACAATAAATAAATGAAACAGAGAAATAATTGTAAGTTATTATGAAAAAATTAATGAAATAATAACAGATTCAAAAGAATGATTGAAAAAATGAAATATTATACTTTATTAATTAATGATCTTTTAAAATGATCATCAAATTAATAAAGTACAATATATACTGAAGGAACAAAATGAATATCTTATCTTTGTATACATAAGAACAAACTATACCAAAGAAAGCTATTGTATATTAATTATTCATTACAACTTTCTTTTCTTTTACCTAGCTTATCACTTTTTGAAGGTAATCTTGGTGCAGAACAAGAAACTGTAGTTCGTTGTTACCTTTTGAAAACATTGTCAGCAAGACAAGATTTGAGCTTTGAAAATGATGGAAAATATGCTGAGTTGCAGTTTAGGTATCTATAAAAAATATTTTAATAATTTTATATTCAGTTTTGAATCAGTAAAATATTCTTTTATGTATTGCTAAAATATCAATATTTATGGATTTTATTATCTATTAGTGATAATCTTGGAGAACCTTTTGGGTGTTATTATCACAGATTGTCAAAACATTCCAATAATGAAGAGGTGAATGACAGTAATACTACTACAAAACTAAATACATTTTTTATCTGCCTTATTGGTCCTGCTAATGGTGTGATGGAATCATATCCTTATTGTGAAAATTCTTTTAAATAAAATATATGAATTGTCTTAAATAAGCAAATAATAAACTAAAACTCGAAATAGGTTAAAAAAATACATTTTTTTTTAAATATATTATTTTAATTATATTTTTATCATATCAGATTTTATTAATTCTTCATTTAGATTTTTAATAATAAAATAATTAATATTTAATATTATATTATAATATTTAGTATTAATATATTATAGTAATCTGTTAAATGCCCCAAACAAATATAAAAATGCTTTATCAAAATGTAAAAAAAAAAAAAAATGCTATTGGCAAGAATTTAAAGTTTCTGAAGTTTTTTTTTTAATTATCCAAAAGATAAATGTATGTGATATCTACAATTCTTAAGCAATTATTCTGAAAAAATGAATCTGTAGATGCATAATGAAATGGATCAACGTAATGCATCACAGAATAAGAAATGAGTCTATTTTTATTAATGTTTCGTAAGTATTTTAAAAGTTCTGCAAATTACGACATTTTCCTCATAACCTCAGTAACTACAAATTCGTGTAAATTTCACATTGTGTTCTATTTGTTTCATTATTATAAAAGCTATAACTGTGTAACTGATAGCTAACTTTCATCAATACAATTTTCAATAAGTAATACATCAATTTCAAATCATTCAATTTGGTAGGCTAGTTATTTTGGCACTGATATTAGTTTGTGACGTTGATTTTTGTCACACTTATGCTTTCCTCGTAAATTTAAGGTATAGATTAGATTCATGTCTGCTCAATACAGATTCTTTGCTTTCTTCAGCTTTATCATTACCTATTAGATTCATTTCAATTTTCTAATATCTCTACATGTATGGAAATAGATCTACATGGCGACTCTTTGTTTATAATTGATTCTCATTCAATTGAGTAGTTTTCTTTATTTTCTTTGTAAATTTAACAGCAAAAATCAATGTGAAGTTCAGCAACAACAAAAAAAATTTCTTCAACCTTGAATAAACAATCCTTTAAAAAATTTCTCTCCTACATGCTCCCTATGTTTTCAAATTTTGAATATCTGAAATGGAAGATTGGAAATTACTTTAGAGGAGCTACAATAACCTAAAGGAATTGGCAATATGCTTCAAGTTGCAACATTGGCAATTTTTTTGATGGTACACATTAAACCAGGACATTTTTATTAGTAAAATTGAAAGTAAATTTTTTTTATTAAATAAAATTTTAAGTGGTTGTAATTTAATGATTAGTATATTTATTTTACATTGGCCTGTCTATCAATACTACAACAACATAAAGACATAGAAAATGACAACAATCAAAAATTCACCAGATTGGTGTAATTAGCATTATTTCTTAAAGAATATTCATCTGATTTGAATACATATATTTTTTTCATTTCATCTAAGGTTTGTGTTGTCACCCTATGAATTCAAATTTTCTATGACTGTGTTTTTTATTTATTTTTATTTTTATGATTGAATTTCCCCAGAGAGCCTGATAAATCATAAAAAAAAATTAAAGAATAAAGCTTTCACTTCAAATAAATAGGGTTAATTAGTTAATAAATTAATTAGGATTTTTTCTTAAAGAATATTTATCTGATTTTGAATACATATTTTTTTTTTCCATTTCATTTAAGCTTTGTGGTAGATATATTCCTGCCAATTTTCATGAAATTTAGATGTAAATTGTGGCTTTACATAGGTGCATACACAACTTTGAGAAATATTTAGAGAGAAAGTGAAGAATAAGTATTTTTAGTTTAGTAGTTTACATTTTTTTAAACTTTATTTTAGTATACAATGATTATAATCAAGTATTAAAAAGTTAAATTATATTGTTTCTAATGTATGAAATAATTTTAAAAATATTATATTCATTAATTGATTTATAAAAATTTCCTTAACTTATGATTAAATTTTGTCCTGAATTGGGAAAATTTTGTCACAATTTAATTCCTTTACTGGATCCTGAAGTAAGTATGCTTATTTGTTATTTTTTAATGCTTTCAATTCAATCGTTAAAATTATGGGGAAAAAAAATGATTTACTTAAAATTAATTTTTGAAGCTTAGTAAATAATTTTTTTATTGTAGCAGTTAAATGACTTTTTATTTGATTATGTTATTTTAAATTTATATCATATTTGCTTTACAGGGTTTGAAAAACAAAGACGATGTACAGCTTAAGCTTAAATCTTGGTATTTTTACTGTGTGGAGTATATTCAAAGATGTATTGAAAATTTTAAAGATGATTTAGTTTCTCTATTACATTGTGTTAGTATTTGTGTAATATTTTCTTTTTACTTTAATTTGTGCAATATTTTCATTTTTTTTTTTTTTTTTTTTTACTAAATATTTATTTTAACTATCTATCTACTTTTGTTTGTTATTTATTCTTTAATTTTCTTATTTATGACTTATTAGGCTCTCTGGGGAAATGTTGAAGTTGTTTCTGAAAATGAACAAATTAAATGGGATACAGGAAGGTAATTGCATGAACTTATTCTTGCATTAACATAAAAGCAGAAGATATAAAATTTTATATTGAAATATCTTCCAACATTATTGCAGTAAACTTATTTTATCGAATTTTTTCTTTAAGTCCATTTTGTTTTGTATGAGTATTATTCATTAGATAACTACTATATTTTAAAGAGGATTATTTATTTCTTTAAAGACATGCAGATTATATATTTGTAGAGGTTGTAAACCTTTACTTTGAAATACTTTGTGAATTAATTATTTGAATTATTGTTTTGATTAAAATTTGTTTTTCGTCTAGTAAATTATTAATGTTTCTTCTGGAAAAATTTATTTACCATAATTTCCTGCCTGTTATCTAAGATTTATATGTTTAAAAACCTTAAATTTCATGGTGGAGATTATAAGCCAGTATATACAGTCTGTAAACATTTTTCTTGCTAGTTTCTTAAAAATCAATTTTGTACAGTTGTCATCTGAAAGTTTTTTGCGAATAAGAATTGGCAAAATTTCTTGTGTAATAAAAATAAGCAACCTTTTAAATGTAAAATGTAACAATTGTGAGCAACTGAAAATGTGGACGATGAACTTGAACGAAATTAAACGTGCTTCATACTTCTGTGTATTTTAACGAGGGGAAAAAGATCTGAAATGAAGTTGTAGATAAGAATTAAAAATGCTTTACAGTGGGAAAAAATTAATTATGAATTGCTATATTAATAAAAAATTTTGTCTCTATAGTAAATATGAAAATTATAAATCTTTTAAGCATTGGCCTTAAATGTACATCTTTTTCATTATCAATTAATAGCATTATTTTTTTTTTTTTAATTGTAGCTCTTTGGAACAAAAAAAAAAATTGTTTGATTTTATGCCATTCGGTTTAAAAACATAATTTGATTGAGACATCAAAAAACAGGTACAAATTGCTTGTGAATTATGAAATTTTATTTTTATGCCATAATTAAACCTGCTAGTTGTATGGTGCTATGCATTATAGTCAGCAAATTGTTGTAATTTATTGGGTTTTAATTTTATTAAAAATGACTTTAACAAAATGGAAGATCCTTATTATAATTTTTTATCAGTTTCACACCAACTAGCTGGATTTATTTGAGGGTATTACAAAAACATTTTTTTTTTAAATATTGGAATATTTATCCAATTGAGATCTAAAAAATAGAATTAAATATTGAAGTATGTGAAAAAATTCAGACATTAAGTTTAATATCAGACATTTATTTCTTTAAAAAAATTCCATCTGAGTAATATAAAAAGGCATCTCAAGCATATAATATTCTTTTGTATAAAATGTGTTAAATATATCATTGTAGGTATATTTTTCTTTTTAAATTGAGGTAATTTATTTTTGAAACAAATGCATAAAATTTGTTTATTTTAATTTAACTATTTATGAATTATAATTTATGCTTATTTGAAAAAGCATAAATAATAAAATTTTTGACATTTTGTTACAGTATGATTTCCATAGAAATCTTGTTAAATAATGAGTCATCCATCCATAAATATATATGCAGTGTTTAATATTATTATTATATTTGCTTCTAATAGAACTAAATTAAAATATATTTCAATGCTAAATTTCATTTATTATTTCATTTTATAGGTTTATTGAAACTTGCTGTATGATGCCTAAAATGGTCAATAATCAAGATTCAACTGCTTCTGATGAAACTTTGTCTTTCACAATCACTATAGTAGATGGAAAAGTTGAAGTAAATCATTCTTTAGGTTTGTTTCTATTAAAAGTTTTAATATTTATTTTCACCAAAGCTTGAAAATTCATTTACTATGCTAAGGAATTATGTGTTAGTTTAAACTTTTAAGTCCAAAGACTACACTAACAATTTAACAAAATTAGGTGGCCTGGACGCAGTAAACCATACCAACGTACTATAATATTTCTCAAAGAAAATATTCTTCATTCAATTTTTTTTTTTTTTAAAGAAACACTGGAAATTACACATTTTTATAATTTAAATATATTTTTTAAATTATTTCCCTTGTATTGAATAGGTAGATATTAGAATGAGAGTTAAAAAAAAATTCTTGCCTATTTCCAATAAATGAATATCTGCTATTCAGATACTATATAAAAAGGCAAGGTAATTCAAACTTGAAAGAAATGCATTTTTGTAGTCAAAGTGCTTTTATTTACAATTTAAATTTCCTTTTAATGATATTTATCTATCACTCATTTAATTTTTTTCATTCAGTAATAGTTATTTAAAAATTCATGTACTTTTTCAATAGCTAATTATTATGAAAAAGGGTTTTCTGCTGTAGACAAAATTTTATTCTTTTAAGTTAATTTATCAAAGTTTTGCCATTTCTCATAGATAATTTGTTTGTTTTTGTTATTGAATACAAGAATAGGAATATGAAGGAAAAATAAAATTATAATTAGAAGAATAAAAAAAAACGTCACTTGACTTTAACCACAAGTCAAGTAACAATGTTTTTAAGACATTTAAAAATTGTACTTTTTACATAAATGAAATGGAAAATCTATTTACAAAAATGATGAATAATATTATCCTTGATTTTCCATCCCAATACATTTTCTGGAATTTGTTGGATTTAATTGTTTTCTATTAATAAAAATATAATATGCGAGACAAAATGTAGAGCATTTTTTAATAAGTACCATGGGTCATAGTTTAGAGATCCCTGTGCTAGATTAGATTAAATAATTATATTTGGTAATAAGTATCCATATATTTTTATAAAAGTTAGGAAAATAAAAAATAAATAAATGAAGGAATAAAAATTTTGTATGTTAAACAAAATTTTGACTGTATTGTTTATTATAACTATAAAATAAAAAATTTCATGATTCAAAATATTTTTGATTAAGCAAAATCATTGATAGTGCCTTGGTTATATAGTTCAGAAGTTTTTAATGATTTTTAAGATCAATAATTTGATTTATATTGTATATTACAGAATCTGTAAATACAATTTTTTTAAATCACAGCATTATTTTTGTTGTAATCGTAATGTTATTCTGATTCAAAACAATTTTTTTAATATGGGCCTAGTTTTTAAATATTTTATTTATTATATATATTTTTATAAAAGATTAAGTTTTGTGTCTAGAAATATTTTTCCTTTAATTTTTTTCATTTGAAATAATTGTTTAACAATTATAATCTATATGCATGTATATATAACAAGGGATGTTGTGTTTGCATTTTTTATAATTTAAAATTATAGTGTCTGACGTATGTTTCTAAGAAGGGCTTTTTTAAAATTCCTTATAACTTTTAACACATGATTAAAAATTCTTTAAAAAAAAATTACTCTGCTATGATTGACTCGAAAAATGAATTCACTAAGGAATTGATCAAATAACAGAAAATAGCTATATGATATGTTTTTTCATATTTATATTCAAACATTTATTCATACAATTTTATTCTTTTAATATTTTTTGTTAATATTTCATCTTTATACAAGTTTTTTTTTATGAGCTTAAATTTTTAATTCTATATTCAACATTTTCTTTTGTGTTACTGTTCCCACCGTTTAAATGTTTTATACGAACTGATTACTTTAAAAAAAAAGAAAATACTCTTGGAATGTTATTTTTCATGAATTAATAAATTTAAGATAATGGGGATGAATTTTGACCATGGATATTAAATTGTTATTACCAAATATAAAAATGCCTTGGTTGTTTGAAGATGTAAAATGATCAATTGCAATGAAAAATATGTATGTTGGAAAATAGATTTAATTATGATATATAGGGACATTGATTAATCAATACGATTATTTGCAATATGTGAAATTTCTTGAATTCTAATTTTTATAACTTTTTTTTTTTAATTTAATGAAACCTGCAAAGTAAAATATATATTTACCAAATCAATTTTAATGTTAAATTGTTTTAATTTGTAGAATATTTTTAAGTGTAAATATATTTAGTTAAAATAATTAAAACATTATTTAAATATAATATAATCTATATTATAAAAATTTTGTTATTGAATATTAAAATATTGATTGTAAAAGTTTATAAAAACTTAAAATTTTTACATCTTTTATTTATATATTTAAAATGGTATTTTTATTAAAAATCTTTTTGAATATTCACTTTTCAAATAACTATTTTATATTTATAGATAAATCTTCATATTGTCTAAAATGGCTTGATAAACTTAAAAGCTGCCGTTCAAATGATCATGTAGGTCTTCATAACATTTTAGAAGGATTTAGGCTTAAGGTAAATAATTTTTAGTGTATTGATATATTATTTTTTATTGATAAATATTTTTCTAATTTAATGACACCTCAAAATGGCCTTAAAAGAAGAAAGTCTTAAATAATGAATAATTTTTGAATTAAATTCCCAAAGTTTTTAACGTTAAAAAATCTCCATTATGCTTGAGTATGAATTTTATTATTATTGAATACTATTTAGCATATTTCATTATTATTATAAGTAGTTTTTGCAATATTTATTGAAATAATTTTTTTTGTCATTCATGCTTAACTTTAAAAACTTTTTAAATTATTAATATTTTTTTTTGTTATGTATTAAGTCCATTAAAATTTTTGTAACTTACATTTATTTAAGGAAAATATGAATGCATTTTACTGTAGTTATCATATCAAGAAATATTCACTTATGAAAGTTGCCCATACTAAGTAAAATTGTTATTTTATAATGACTTTTTTTAATCCACTTACTTACTTTTAATAATAACTTTAACAATTTAAACTTTTTAAATTGGCTGAGTCTATTTTTTAATCCATTTCTAAAATATTTTTTACTTAAATTTGCATAAAAGTTAAACATTTTACCTGTAAACAATAAAAATGTGATATATTTTTTCTAAATTTTGTTATATACTGTCTTATAAACTGAAAAAGAGTGAGACTGATTTTAATTTAAATATTTATATTTTCAGGTTGTGCAAGATTTAAATACTTTGAAACGATTGCTGCAGAAAGCACAGACAGATCACTATTCTCTATATAGGTGAGTATTGAATATTTCTTTGCTATTTAATCAATATTATATTGAAATTTATGAAAGTATATTTTTCAAACTTTTATTTAATATTATACATTTATTGTTATGCTTTGAAGAATTTTGTAAATATAAAATATGAAAATCAAAAATTTTTATTTCCTATAATAATAATAATTTAGGGATGCTTTTAATAGTTTTAATTGAAATTTTATGCATGAAATTGCTCGTTGAATTGATTTAAGAGACTGAAAGAGGTATTTGTTATTCAGGGATGCTTTTATGCTATATTATCTGATTATTCTTGCCAATATTCACTGTCCATTTCACAGTAAAAAGAATTTCTGCATATAAAATGCCAGGATTATTGCTATAAGAAAAGTGTTGAATAAATATTATGGTTTATGCTGTGCTGTATCAATATACAGGATGATTATAATTAAAGTTGGGGCCGAATGGCTAGTGCTCTGGCGTTCGGGTACCACAGGTATCGGGTTCAAATCCTGGCTATGCCCATGGGGTGTTGTAGTGGTTCGGAATCCACTTTAAACCGTAGGTCCCGTTCCTAATAGATCGTAGAGCTCGGTGGGGCATTGTTACTCCGCGTCCGTGGCTTACCATCAAGTTACACACTCGCCTCCTGGGTAATGCAAAGGGGAGTAACATCGGTGCAGCCCTTATGGCAAAAGATCACGGTCTATTTGCCAGCTGCATTAGAAGGAAAAAAAATTATAATTAAAGTTCTGTTTTCAAAATGCTTTAAAAAAGAACCACTCGTCACAATGAGTTCAAATTTGAACTGAAGATGCTTGAAGAAGGAACGATACGGCATCAAAAAAAGTTCCAAAATGTATTAATAGATGGGAACTGTAAGTGGCATAAAAAAGTGAATTCGGCTGCCAGTGATATTTTGAATTAAAATAATTACAATGTATTTGGCATGAGTTGCACATTAAACCAACTGTAGTGTTCAATGTGCTTGATTGTTTCGTTTTTTTTGATGGGAAAAAATGACTTCCAAGTCATTCAACAGTTGGGACACTGTTAGTGGAAAGTTCATCCACCATGGCAAAGTCATACCAAATTGGATGAGAAGAAATTGGTGAAACTTTCTTTGATGCCATTGGTTCTTTTCTTGCAGCATTTTTGAAAGTGGTACTTTAATTATTATCAGCCCATCTTAGAGCAATTTTAATATTTGTCATCTTAAACAATCACTAAATTTATCATTAAGTCAAAATAAGTTGAACATTTTTTAATTTAATATTCTTCATATTAATTTGCGAATAATTTGAAAATGCTATTTAGAAATGAGTTAAATGTGTAATCTAGTTTTAGTAATTTTCAAAATTAGTGTAAAAGTATATTTGTACAAATAAAAATCCCATTAATGGGGATCTTTTAATTTTGTAAGCTATTGTGATAAACATGATATATTATGCATTTTTTAAAACTAATATAAATAGTTTTAAAATTCACTTATTACATACTCTTGTATACAACTTCTGTTTTTTCATCATAGGGCTTTATCAATTTCTTCAGGCTAGTGGCTATGAAGATATTTTATTATACCATGTAAAAAAAGAGGCTAACATGGCTGGAGAGCAAGAAGTTATGGAAATAATTTCTTGTCTTCGAGATTTTTTGAAAAAGAAACATTCCTTTCTTGAAGTTGAAGTGAAATAAAGTGTTTGTAAATTTATTTTCTTATATGTGTGTGGTATTTTTATTGTCTAAATTGTTTTTTACTATTTACAATATTGGGTATCCATGACAAAGATGTAGTTAAAAATTTGTATTGGTTTGAAATACTGTATTTTTTGTTGTTGTGACATGTGTAAAGTTCTTTGATGGGGAAAATTTTAATGATTATTATTAATATATATCTTAGAGGCATATGTACCTATTTTTCTAAATATATTGTATCAGCAATGTTCTGATAATAAAATAATTTTTATAACACATTAGCATTTGTATTTGTTATAAAGTTTGGATTGATTACTTTTCTATAATTAATATTATCCAAAAAATTGTTTTCCACCTTTGAAACAATAATGTAAAAGACTTATTTAGTTACACTTATTTTGTTATTGCTGTATTCATCAAGTTAAATAAAGACAAAAGTATTTCATATTAATTGATCAGAACTAAAATTTAATTTAAACATTTTACACAATTAACATGAATGTTAAAAACTTTGAAAAAGACTTCTATGCAATCACACATTTATACAACATTCTTAACACAATTCCATCAGCCATATGTTTAGTAAATAGAACATTCTGCAGTAATATTAACGCTACTATAGTGCACATACAAATTGTGGAATGTATGCTCCAGTTTATTTTACAGTTGATTCTAATTTATACTCAGAAATAAATAAAAGCAATTTTTATGATTTTGTTGATTTATAATCTATGGGAAAATTAATAAAATTAAGTTTATATTTTCTAATTTGTACTTTTATCTATGATGTGCAATATTTATGCACAACATAAATATTTTACTTGAATATTTTTTTGTACACAAAATGGAACAGGCATTCAAAATCATAAACAGATAGATTAATTGATTGTGCAGTTGCATTTCATTCTTATGTATAGATATTTTTATTTTTAGATAATAATAATATATATATATATATATATATATATATTACAAGAAGGGAAAAATATATGAAGTTTTAAATTTAATTTATTTTTTCGGTGTTTCATTCTAGCACATTTTTAAAATATATTTATAGTTCTCAGCTTCAAAGTTTAAAATGCTACTGCACACATTCAATCATAAAGAATCACATTTTATACACTGTACACACATATATAACATTTAAATAAACTATTCTATATGGATTTGACTTAGAAAAAAATGATTCACATAATTTTTTATCCATTCTACATTTTGTATACAGTGTAGAAAAAAGTATTTACATTAGTTTGCGAAATGCTTTTGCACAATGATTTAAAGGTAGGTTTAACAAGTTTGAGATTCTTCAATCAATTTATATATTCTTTTATTATTATAAATTCATCTAATGGCAGATGTTCAATTTTTGTTTTTTAAACTTATATACTTTTGGTACATTAATTTAATTTGAAATTATGAATTAAGCACATTTTTTTAAAAATAAATAGTCAGAAAGTAAAACAATATTACAGATTTAATTTTAAGACACTTTAGGAATGAAATGATTAGTTAATTAAAGTCATTTTAAAAATAAACTTTTATTTTTATTAAATAAAAAAATTTTCATGTAAGAGACATTTAATTTTTGGCATTTTTAAAGAATGATTTAATCAGATTAGATTGCTAGCTGATATTGTGGTAAATCATCACGAAATAAAGTTATATTTACACATTATCAGTGATCCAAATTGATACATATGTTATGGATTTTTCTTTTCTCAAACTTAATAAATTCAAACATGTATGGAATTTCATGTTTCCTATGTTTTTGCCTGTTATTTAGGATCAGCTTCTTATAATGGCAAATCATAAATTATTGCACAGGATTGATGACAATCACAAAATAAAATGATTAGAAAAGAAAACTATTAAGATATGTTGCCTGCTTTTCTAGATAATAAGCAAGTATTAAAATCTCAAATTAGTATATCTGCCAATATATATGAATTGCAATGATTGTGATCCTGCACAATTTCATTTGACTAAGCTCTCAAACTTATTTAACCTGATGAAAGTGTAATGTTTGATCCTGAGAGAAAAAAATAATACACTTAATGGCAGTGCTGCCACTTTCTGATGATTATGAATTCACATTAGAGCTCTGCAGTCTCAGTTGAGCCACAACCACTTATATATTGGTTTTGTATAATATAGAAAATGATTTACATAAAAGTAAAAATATCCTGAGACAAAGTCAGATTTGAATTGGTTTGTTAGCTTCGATACACATATAGTGATGTCGATTCAGTTCTTAATATCAAAACATTTACTAGACATTAATATTGCAAAAACACATTTGTCCACACAAGACAACTACAATGTTTTACACAGTTACAATCTTGAGGTTATTATATCTTATACTTGCATTCCTTTACATATAAGTAAATGCAACTTACAAATGTGAAATAAGTTATTTGATGTTGAGTAGTGGACATATTTATGAACCAATATTTTAAATACATGTCTATAGATTTATATATCAAGAGTACAATATAAGTATTGTTTGCATTGCTTTTAGGTAATCGATTGCAAGTAATTACACTTTCACATTTCATAATCAAATAACATAAGACATTTTCTTAACTTACACATACTATACAATTCTGATTGAATGACTAGCAAATTTTTCATAGGAAATTCATTAAATATTCCCGTGTGAAAGTACTCATATTTGTACATAAAAACATTTTCCATTACCAATCTGGTCCCATCATTATAAAATAATCATGAATTAAAATCTAATAACAACTTTTAGATCTTAATAATTTTAGAAAAAGTCTA
This sequence comes from Caerostris extrusa, assembly GCA_021605095.1. Lineage (NCBI taxonomy): Eukaryota > Metazoa > Arthropoda > Arachnida > Araneae > Araneidae > Caerostris > Caerostris extrusa. The sequence goes on from BPLR01002997.1 coordinate 70,358, forward strand.
ATATTTGATTAATCTTTGCACACAATATGATAAATCACTGAGAAGAAATTAACCATAATATATCTATATATATATAATAAGTTCAATTAACTAATTCTTAAATAGAGAAAACACTGATAAGGCATGCTATAATATCAATGATAAATTTAAGTATAATTAACATCAACATTTTAAATGACTAATGCAAAATACTTTGCTTTTTTTAACATAAAATTATTTTTAAAATCTTAAAAAGAAAAGAAATGTATATTTACACACAATTTTTTTTTTTGATTTAAATTATGATGTGAATTTGGCAGGCCTTCTGGAACAACTTGGAATTTTCCTTCATTTTATGTACAAGTCCATTACAGTTATCCTGCCCAATATCCACAATGGGCTTCCCTGAGTTGACTTTTATGTGTGATGTAATCTCAAGGAAACATTGAAGGTTCGTTTTTTGTTTTTGGTAGAGTTGAGTCAGTAATTAAATATATTGAAGAGAACAGCAAAGAGTGTACATGCTGCATATACTCCCAGTGCCACCCACCACAGTACTTGCTCATGCAGTTTTTGTTCAAAGTTTTCAGGACAAGTAGCCCTATTGTGAGTCCTGCTAAAGCTCCTGTCAAGTGAGCAACGTGAGGAAACTGGAGGTCCATGCTGCTCTACAGCGTATCTGTTGTAGATAGCTAATCCCACATCGGCACTTGCTAAAATATAAAATAATACTTTTAGTACAATTATCTTTATGTAGAAATATGTTAATTGTCTTTACATTAAAAATATATGATTAAATAATAAAAAAAGCAATAACTGTTTTAATTAAATATTAATTTGAATATTTTTATATAATAATATTTTAATTTATATTAATTAATACTTATGATTAATTAATTTACTTTTAATATTATTTCATGCCTTTTTTAACCCTTAAATTAATATTAAATACTTTTAACTCAAAAAAAAAAAAATGTGTTGTTTACGAAATTTTAATAATTATAGTTAAAAAAATTTTAATTAAAAAAATAATTACACATTTTATTAAATTAAATAACGCTCAAATAAAAAAAAGATGCATAAGTTATTAATTGTATAAGTAAGTATTTCAATTTATTTTTAAAATATGCACACAAATAGTTACAAACTTACCTATAAAAAATATGCCTCCTAACCTTGCCAAAGCCGAATTCATTACTTGATTATAATTCTGAAAAATTAAAATCGAAATTTAAATGAAATCATCACAGAAATATTTAAATTGATCAATATTTATCAGATGAATTATATATAAATTGTTGAAAAAGAAAAATTAAAACTACAAAATATCAACTTACCAGTAAGACATTTGCTAGGTGAGCAGCTAATAATGCATAGACCCCACCAGATGCTCCGACTAGATAGACATCAGTGTCAAAACTGAAGTTCCTAATGAACCTGAAGCAAAAAAATAAAAAACAATTTAGTTTATGTCCATATACACAGTTCTCAAAATAGCAATTACTTATTTTAATCCTCAATAGATGGCAGCATGAACGATAATAATGAATTTTAATCAAATTATATTTATACATAAAAAAAAAAAAAAAAAATTCAAAATGATATATTTTACTATATGAATATTATAAAATTTGATTAACACTTTAATTTTTCTTTCAAATAAATTTAATTTTAATTAAAAAAAACGGAAAAAGTATAATTTAATTAAAAATTATGTGAAAACTTCTGCATACCTGCAAGCACTCCAGCCATATATACGGTACCGATCCTCAAAGATCCATGTACCATCTCTAAAGGAAGTCCCACGCAAACCTGAACCAGCAGGTTAAATAATAAGTGGATCCAGCTATTAAACAAAAAAAAAGTATTCGTTAGTTTCACATGTAAAAGAAACCACCACATTTTATTACAATTGCTACAAAGAATGAATCTTAAAAGATTTTATAACAATTGTTCTTACCCAGCATGTAAAAGCATGTAGAAGAAAAATCTCCAGACTTCTTCTCGTTTGTCAGGTCTGTAAATGAAAGGACTGTCTATTGGTACAGGACCAGTTGTCGTAATTTCACCCGTAGATGCTGTGTAGTAAGTGAAGAATCCCAGCTATAAATAAAAGAAAAGAATTTTATTAGATAACTAAAACTACTAATAAAGTAAAATCAGAATAATTTTTTTTAAAATAAAGATCAATTAATTTTATAATTGAAAAATTAAAGATTGCAATATTTAGATTCCTTTTCTTTCCATTTTAGTTCTTCTTCAATTATAGAAGAGCGGGAAAGAAAAAAGCCATACAGTGCATGCACATTGAATCTTCGAATTACTTTAAAACTGTCAATGATCATCATTTGTTTAAGAAGAATATTTCATTTGCTTTAAATATATAATTGGTAAAATCGTAGAATAGGGGCCTTCGGGATTTGGCATCAAAAATCGTTTCGCCAAAGTGCGCCAAGTAACGGGTTGCGATTGAAAGTTAAAGTAAATTGCAAACAGTACAAGAAATCCTGGTTACACATTTGGCAACTTATTGCCCAGCCAGCTTTACAAAAAAGTTGGCAAATCCTAACGGGCCCTATTTTGCAATTTAGCCAAATAATTTTCTATGAATAAATGATAAACTCATGTTCCAAATGATTTAGAATTTACAATTAACTGCACGTTACATTTATGAAATAAATATCGCTTTCATTTATTTAAAAAAGCAACAAATAGATCAATGTGTATAATATATATTTTTAATTATTTCCAGCAATGAAAAAAATGAATTTAACACGAAATAAAAAAAAAAAGTAAAAGTGATTTTGGAAACGGAATTCTAAAATATTGGAAAAAGAATTCACACATTTCTTTTCGCTTGAAGGAAATAGAAGAAAAAGAAAAAAAAAAAAAAAATGTGGTCTAAAAAAAGGAAATATCAGACATGAAAATATTCCAAAAAATGAATAGTGTTTTCATATTTTTCACGCGATGGAATTCACCATATTGCAGGACGGAAGGTCTCGTGGTCAAAGCGGTCATTTCTCAAATGCAGAGCCGTCAAAATGACATGATTCCATCGTTCTTTTCCTATCACGAAATGCTTCCACTATCTTCTCTCTTCCATGAATTTTTTTATTTATATCGAGTAAGCATTGAATATTTTATTTCCACACAACGGAATAGCTGTATGATTTTTATTTTTATTTTCGGGCGTCATGAAATTCTTTCTACGGTTTAAATTCCTGGCCTTTACATTAAAAGTTTTTATTTCTGGAAACAACTATCTTAAAAGTTCAAAACTCAGTTCTGTTTTATTGCAGTAGATCCATTTTAAGAAAATTAATAGATTTTTATTTTATTATTTTCAATAAAATTTGTATACAAATAAAAAGATCATGTTGTCCATATCACTACAATTTGAAATTGGAAATTTAATCTTCGAATTTCTCTTTTTGTATAAAGAAGAAAAAAAAAGCAGTTAAATTTGAAAATTTTAATTTTCTTTTTTTAAACTACTCGTTAAAACTAACGGAACGTAAACTTTCCACTCTGTACATAAAATTATGAACTAAATATAAAACGCGGTCAAATTAATATTGTAATAAATTTATTATATCTATAATTATTACAATATTTACAAAATGTAAGAAAATGAAGTACGGCTTTCAAAAAGTAATTATAACTTTTTAACAAACTTTTTAAATATTCAAACAATTTTTTTTTTTTTATCTTTTTAGAGTATCAAGATAAATTATTAAATAAAAAGTTGGAAAACAATTTTTTTATCATTGTTGTTACATTATTATTATTCTTTAAATCCCTCTACATTCTGAAACTCGTGCAACCTTAAAGTCAATAATATATTATTCTAACAAATTAATATATATATATAATAAATTCAGTGACTAAAATAAGATTAATTGTATTAAAGTCAAAAAACATTAAATATCCGTCTCTAATTATTTAAGAATTTGTACTTCATTTCATTTCAAATAATAACACATTCTAGATTAAAAAAATCGTTTTCACTTATTTATTCAAAAAAGAATAAATAAATAAAAATGAAAACGATTATTTAAGAAGAATTTTCACTAAATTTTTCTTAATACACTAATTTTACCATTCTGTAGTAATTAATAGGTATTTGTTAAGATTTTATTGGACAGAGCTTAGGAAATACTAAATAGTTTTTTTCTTTTCTTTTTCTTAAGCGCAAGGAAAAATAGACGCCTCGGAACTTTTTGTTGACTATTTTTGGTGAAGCAACGAGGTAAAAACTCGATGTCGGGCCAAGGTTGTCCCCAAATAGAGACAGACGTAATCCCTTTCCGATGAACATCAGTCTAGGCGATAGAAAATATTCTGCATATATTTTATAATCAAGTTAAAGATTATTTATAATCGAACGTTTCTAATTGTGAATTATGTATTTTCCTTAAAATATTATAAAAATCTCATTTTAAAATTAAAATATTAGATTAGATTAAAAGAAAAAAATGAAAAATTAATTTATCATTAAAAATTATCTCTTTATGCTCTGATTTTTTTCAGTTTTTTTTTTTTTTTTTTTTTTTTTTTTTTGTGCACGGTAAAAATTTATTTATATTTGATAGTTTTAGTAACTTAATATTTAAAAAAAAAATTTTTTTTTTTTTTTACTATTAACACTTGCATTACACTTAAATATTCTATAATGATATCCCCATTGCTGGTCTTTTTAGCGTATTGAGTTTGAAAAATTATGTAAAAGTGTATAGTTTTTATAGATAAAAATAATTAAAAGAATAATTAATTAATTAAGGTTTCTTCAGTGTATTAGGAAGGTAATTCAGAAATAATTCAGCTATGAAATGAATGATTCGCAATATTGCAGTTTATAAGATATACAAAAGTTTGAAATCTTCTAAATACTACTGATATAATTTATAATAGTTTTTTATATGAGTTTTTAAATAAATGTTTTTGTATTACTATCACTTGTGTGCGTCATTTTTCACGCAGTAAATTATTACTTTAAATAATTGTTTTGTAAAAAAGCTTTGATCAGTCAATTAATGTAGAAATCATTAAAAAAATGAAAAAAAAAAAAAAAAATGTTTAATCTTCCCAAACGGTTAAAAGGTACAAAAAAATCGATTTTCCGATATCGAACTAGCTTTAAATGCCTATAAAAAAATCTCATAATACTTAAAGTGAAGGGCTTTCGTCATAAACTTTTGTTTGGTAGCGTCGTTTCGCCCACCCACCTTGTTACTAGACTGACGTTGAAAGATCTGTCTTCAGGACTGAAGCCAATGTTACATGCAGCAAGTTCAAGAGCCCTTACTCCCCATCCAAACATCTGAGCTATAGCACTCCATCTTTTCAAGGCGACCTTGCTAGGCGCTAACTATTTCTGGATCTTGGCGGACCCTTTGTAAGGTTAATCAACTAAGCAACCGGTGGATTCAATACCTGAAATGCTTCTCTGACATCCTTTTTTTGTATTACAAATTATCAAACAGTGTCGCAGAATTTGCGTTTGAGAAGACTCAATTCCTTTCATCAGTATTTAGTTAGGATTCTATTATGCAACAGTACACTTCTTAGCATCAAATAAAACAACGCTGTATTCGTAAAAGTAATTAATGTAATAAATTTCTACTCCCTTTTATGCAAAAATGTTCAAATGAATTTTAGATAAAGTTTTTAATGTAAAATAATTTTTATATATATATATTTTTTTAATTCGAAAAGTCTTTTACATAAAATGTATAGAATAAATGTATCAGATTTTAAAAAATAAGTGTAAGGCAAAAAAATGTAACCAATAAATAATAATTAAAAATATAACGTTCCATATATAATTTGATATACGACATGCAAATATGAATTTGTTAGCCTAGAAAGTTTTCAATACTCCTTAACCAATCAGTAAGTTGTTCGTGGAATATAATACCATTAATGTACGATATTCAATACTTCCTTTCATTTTTTTTTTTTTTTTTCATCCGTCGAAAGCAAATTTCCGAAAAAGCTTGAGAAAAGTCGAAAACTTGAATAAAAACCGTCTCTTATTGTCATTTAGTACGCTCACATTGTGGGTGTCCTGCATAATAAGTTCAAAGCGTGTCAGAACATGCGCAACAGAAATCGGACACGGATATTTGTCAAAGCACGCAGCTACACTACGACTCGAGTAGAACAACAAGAATTAGCATCAGGAAACTCTATAAATACTAAGTTTCTTGAAGAAAATCGCCTATTGAGCACGAACCTTTTCAGTATAAGGTGAACGGTTATATGGATTAGTGGGTGGCAATGTTGGCAAACAGGGGCGTGGAAGGTTCTGGAGTGCAAATTTATGGCGTCATTTACGAGTTCATTTTGCCATAAGTTCGTTAAGACCTGAAGAACATTCGTAAATAGACAAAAATATGCAGAAGACAGAAAAAGTATTGAAGTATTTGCAAATCTCTGATGCTGCGATATTCTTCAATTGCTTATAATAATGCGTTTGATAAGTTTAGTATAAAACAATTTATTTTAAATTCCAAAGCTCTTGTATTACATATGCTTACTTATATCTAATGAAATCAAATAGTTTGAGTAGCGGCAATACGAATCAAGGTTATTGTTATAAGAATTACTACCATATTATTTTAAATTTAGTTCTTGGAATGCCATTACCCCAAAAGTTGATTGTAGACAAGTCTGCATATAAGATTATGCATTTGTGAACATTTTATCTAAATCTTAGGACATTATTGTTTACCATGAATCGAGATATCACCGAAGAAAGACAACTTGAAACTGAACAAAGTATCTTTCGTTTGGTCTTTGAATGTAAGTGCAACCATTTGCAAATTTTGAGCAGCATATTGGATTTCGCTTCCGATGAAATTAAAATCCGAAGCACATATTAGCTTCGTTTGATCTTATCGACAGGATGGAGCTTCCTGTGTGTGTGGCCGTTTGTGGTCTCACCGCTGGAAGTTGTGTAGAAACCATAGAAAGTATTCTGTGAATTAGCACCGAATTCTGGACAGTCACGGTCCTTGCCAGAGCGTGCCCGTACATGAGTATGAATCTTTAAGTGACCTTCGCCTCGATGGCTTTCCGTTTGTGACAGAGGCGGCATACACCCATTTCCGCTCCATAGATCTTATATAAAAGGAGAGCTCCTCAAGACATGGGTTCCCTCAAAAGAAATTACTGCTAATGAACGAGTCTCGCATCGCCACACGCGGATTGCCACGGCACGCGTCCAGAACGTGGCAGCAGGATTCACAGTACGGTGGTCGTTGCTTCTTACGCCCCGGAAAAACCGTTCAGGTGCTCCTTGTTTCCTTTGTCAAAACTGATTTGCCAGAGTGACTTGACAAGGACTTAATTTTGTGCTGGGAGAAAGTTCAAGACACCAATGACTTGTGCAGAACAAAAACAAAAACAAAAAAGGGGAGTTATAGAATAACAAGTAAAAAGTTTTAAAAAAAAACATGCAACTGAAAGGTTTTTACAAATGGGATTTCCCTCCACTGTTTTTTCATGGATAATCCTTAGTAATTTTTGCATTTATTAATGAACTGTTTTTGAAAAATTTAATCTTGTAACTATACGAAAGGAGAGCTCATCAAGCTGATGGTTTCATGGCCCTTACATATCAGATCACAGATGGTATTATTAAAAGAAGAAATTGATTTTCTGCTGTCTTATTTATCAATGTAATAAATATATGAATTTCAAATTATAATTAAAAAATGTCACTTCTGTAATGAGCGAAAAACATAAAGTGCTATCGGTTTTCATTATGAAGAACCTTAGAGAAAAATCTTCTTCATTGGCGAAGCAGCGCCAATGTGAGCCATCGTATGATAAATCCATTGCCCTAACAAAAATATATTTGATACTACAACCAAATATACATTTCACAGCATGATATCTAGAAAGTAAAATTTTTGCAAGAATATTGGTATAACCTACCTCGACAAGGGTGACAAGCAGGATGAACAAAGGGGGCGGGCAGCAAGTGTATCGGTCCGCATAATATTTTCGATCTCTGTCGTCTGCCAGAAAATGATGCGCTATCTTGGCAACCATGCTGTGGAACAAGGCTCGGTCTCGTTCCCTCAGTAACTCCTCCCGGTCTCTATGCTGCACCGCAATCCTGAAGCTACGAGTGCGTTTCCCGCTCATCTGCAAAAGGAAAAAAAAAATTAAACATTAAATTTTTAGTTACAACCATATATACTGCAGGCAAGCAAACTCCCCAATTATAACATGAAACATTTATTAAGGAAAACCAAACTTCACTGGATGGCATCAGTGGGTCTGCTTTAAGTCCCCTATTCTAAAAGATGCAAACCGCAAATGTCAGAAAAACTGCCCTCCGTGATGATAAGTTGACACTAATAAGTAGATCAGTACCGTCATGAGTGACTACATGTTATTCAATGCTTAGTCATTGATGTCTGGTAGAACCCTTTTCGGCGCCGATTATTGAATGCAAGAAAGGATTGCGATCCTACATTTCACTTTCTGTTCCTAAGATGAACAATGAGTTGTAAGTTATCTCGAAGGTGATGATTAAACAAGTTAAATAAGTCTTATTTTTAATAATTCGGATCAAGTAATATACAAATATACTTTGGTATTTGCATATTGTTTGATAATTCATATAACTTTCTTTATTGCTACCTTGGATACATGTTAATGTTGCTCCGTAATTTTATGTTATAACTTACAAATTAATTAAATTTGCATCAATCTGAACATAATACAATCTTTCATCATTATACATATAAGATATAATTTTTATTCACATTATTAGTTTAATTTCAGCAAAAAGCATGACAATTATTTCATCAAATCTGTCGATAAAAGAAATTATATTTAATAATTAATTTTCCATTAAAAATAACTGAAAATTCTTAGAATTTATTTTTAGATTATTGTGTGTGCGTTATAAAATTTCAATATTAATATAGATATATGCTTAAAATAAATGGCATATTTTGTAACATTTAAAAGATTATTCAAGTCAATTTACTACTACTAAGAAGTTTGTCGAACCTTTGAGACATACTTTGACTAAAACAAATATCTCTCTACCCATCTAAGATTAAAATGGCCTATTTTTGACCAACATCGACTGGACGAAGCTAATTTTAGTCTCCGATCTGACACCCAGCACAGCAATTTCGAGGATCAATAATCCATAATTGAACAGAAAATTCATAATGTCCTTTCCAACCCATTGTTCTTCGGGGTGAGGTGCAGAATTGCGATGCTATCAGCAACTTAAGAGCATCGCAAGACAAGAACAATAACAACATTCCGAGTGTTGTTGAAGAAGGGAGAGGAATATGTTCTGTCAACAGAATTGCAGGAGGGACGGTATGGAGACGGAAGACTTGGCTTGATCAAGCGTGGCCATACTTCCTCCACTTTCAGTTTGAAATAAGGGTGCAAAAGAGCACGCGTGCAGGTTCGTGGTCGTGGAAGATAAAGCATCTCCAGCGATTGGTCACCTGGTCGCAGCAGTTTCAATAAACTTTTCGAAAAATTAAAATCATTCCAAATACTTTTGCTGTCTAATTTTAAAGAAAAGTTTTATTCGGAAATATTTTGATGTCGTGAGGAAATATTCGAATTGCAATTACGAGGCTTTTTGTTGGTTAATTTCATTCTAAAATATGTAAAAGTGTTTAACAGAACTAATGAAAATTCTTGGATTAATAATGAACAAATGTCCTTGGGCGTGAGTGACATGCTAATTTTTGTAAAAGAGGAAAATAAACGTAGAAAATAGCGCAAAATAATGGATGTTTTCTAATAAGTTTCTTCCAATGCCAAAAAGTGTTGACAACTACAACTGATAACAATAATCAGGAAGTGGGTTTTAAAATACAACACTATTTTTTACCTTTAAAAGACACAAAAGATTTACGATTAAAACAGGCTCTATGCTTTTCATGTTATATACCAAATAGATTTTATTCAAAGAGTTTTTAACACTTCGTTGATATTTTAAAAATAGATTGCACAACTCATAATAAATGTTACTGACACAAAATTAAAATTTATAGAGATAATAAAATATATAAGCTTTTAATTTTTAGTTAGGCTTCTGTTTTAATGGAATTTATAATGTATCATATCCTAAGTAATAGTTATGCATATTTTGAGCTCAACGAAAAGTAATGCGTTTTTTTTTTAACCTAAAACATAACTATTACATTCTGTTACTGCGAACTAACCGCTAACTGCCTAACTATATAAACTGTTACTCAGTTTAATTAAATTCATTATATAACTAATATTTTTATACATTGCTGAAAACACTGTTGCATATCTATAATTAGGTATAATTTTTAAGCAAATTTAGCGTGTTTTTAACCATGTTATCCAGATGAACTATTGCCATTTTTTTTTTTTTTTTAGGTTCTTTTTCTTCTGCTTTCATTTCAGAACTTAGACATTTCTCGTAATTCACGTGGCAGCGAATTATCTCCATCGGTTCATCTCTCTGGAGTCAGTGATTCCTCACTGGAGCATGTCGCCATTTCTGGAATGAGGGTCGGAGGGCAAGCGTGCCGCAATTCCAGTGTCCATGTCCTTGGACAGGTGCTGGACGCCTGCTGGCAGAAGGCTGCCTTCTTCGGGTGAGCGACTCGAGTGATGGGTAAATAATAATTCGAAATCGAATTATCTCGCCAATCTGAGGTTGTAATCTGGAACTCCTCGGACAATGTTCAGTTCCGATGAACAGTGCACAGAATAAGAATTACTTAAAAAGTTTTCTTTTTCTTTGAGTTGGCAATACGAGTGGAAGGCATGATTTTTTTTTCTAGTCTGTTTAATTAAATATGTTTTTTATAGAAATTCTGACGTTACGTAAGTAAATTATAGCAATAACCTTTAGTTCCGTTGTGCTTTGAAAATATACTTAAAAATTATTCGAAATGATTCTTTTGAAAAACTTACAGAAAATACAAAATTAATTGCTCAACTGTATCATTATTTATTAATAAATTTTGATGAATATTATGTCAAATTTTTCTTTAGTGACATTATTAAAAAGGTATTTCATTCTTAATCGAATATTTTCAATAATAACTGCTTGAAAACTAAATAAATGCTTAAAAATGGTATTAAATTTTATCCTCATTTGAAAAGGATTATAAAAAAATACGAAAAAGAAAATAATTACTTAAGCCAAGAATTTACGAATTATTATACTCAAACAGAGCAAAAAAAAAAAAAAAAAAAAAAAGATGATTCTATTTCTGTTGGTAATGCTCAATTGCAAACAGTGAAGTAACTGCTTCATTCAGCTAATGTTAACGAAGAAACTCCATCACAAGTTTAGGCACAAACACAGGCAGCAATTTTTTTCCCCCTCTTCTTCATCCTCATCACTAAAAAACCACCTCCAAGAGTTTTCTGCTGGAACTCGAGTTAGATTCAGTGATGGGAAAGCATTCTTGTTTAGAGAAGAAGAGAGCACCCGAAATAACCAAGACAGGTCGTTAGCTTTTATTGGTTTTGAAATTTCCTTTCCTTTTGCTTCGCGCCGCCGCCATGCCGATCATTTTTGGATGTCTGGCACCTTCTTTTTCCAATCGGGTTTAGAACTTGACCACACGAAATGTCAGATGGTTAGATCTTGTTTGGTAGGGGATTTTTTTTTTTGTTTGTTTCTTTTGATATCGATCGATTAATCGATGAAGAATGATTACGAGCAAGGAAAAGATTTTTGATTTCCTGGCACGATCCCTATCTTAATAGCGGGATATCAAACGGCGCAGATTCCCTCTGCTTAATATTAGACGGCATACAATACCTCCACAAGTTTTGATGTATCACAGTTAATATTTCTTTTTTCTTCTGTATTTATTTTAGAAGTTATGAAAGCCTTTTATTAAAATAATAATAATAACAACAACAAAACAACAGGAAAAAACCCTTTTGTAGATTTCTGCTACAGAAAACTTAAAAAAAACTTTTTTTTTTTACTCCATAAAATTCATTAATTCTTATTTAACCCTTCTATTGAATCTTATGTTTAACCAGTTTTCTTAACATAAATTATTTCTTTTAGTATTCAATATTACTCTAAGGAAAATTCAGTATTTGTAATGGATTAAAATCACCAATCGTGATTTGGCACTATCTCGTTCTCTGCATATATATATATATAATATGTAAAGAATTAAAAATTAATGAAAACAGTATAATTTTTTTAAAAAAGCCAAACTTAATTTTTCCTGGGCTCTCTCCTGCTATCAGGCTATTGGACATTATCTCGATCACAAGACTACGCAACTATGATTGTCGAAACAAGCATTTGATGCAGCATCTTAACCCTATTTGTACTGAAGATGCTTTAATATCAGCATCTTGAGCCCCCTACTGTCACTAAAGTCTCACGGGGCGCTAACAGGATTGGCGCCTTTACTGACTCACGATGACGTCAGCCCCGTTCGCAAGGAGACGCCCTGTCTTCATCAGACACAGTGTTACTTTCTTATCCAAAAGAAATGAACATTTCACTCACTCGTCATCAGAAACATTGACCCCAGAAGCTTTGATAAGGGAGTCGTTTTGGAAAAGTCCTTCCCTAAATCACTTTTACTCAAAAACAGGAATTTATTTATAGTTTTTTTTTTAGGTTGAACTGATAAAGGTATTTATTATATGCTGCAATATACAAAATAACTGTTTACAAGCTGCTCAAGTTTTGAATTAAGACATTGTTATATTTATAATATTATTATAACCTATTTCCCAGGTTTCTGATGAATTTAAATCTAAATTGACTATTAATTTTTGATAACTTTATTATCCAAATCATAAATAATGTCAAAGAAATAAAAGACGAATTACCCATTTTAATTTAAAATACTGTATGAGAAAGTAAAAATTAAGCCATCTGTCGTAAGCATAAATGTATTGCTCAGACATTTATGTAGCATCTATAATGTTATAACTAGGAATAAATGGTTTAAATTATTATCTTTTATTAAATATTAGTAAAAAATTCTTCCCCCATTTACCACAAGATTTCAGAAACAAATGAATAAATAAGTTTTCCAATATCAACCACCATCTTTGTTAATCAACATAAACTCAACCTTTGATAACGTAATAAAACGAGGGAACAGAAGGAATAATAAAGTTTTAATACAAATGATCTCGATTCTTACAAAGCTATTTTGAGAATACCAAAACTATGCCTCACCTAAAAAAGCATGCTAATACAGATACCACAATAACTTGAAATACGAAATTCATTTATGGGAACTCCTCATTTTTTCCAAATCCTTTAACCGAGAAAAAGAACTTTCTGCCTTTTCCTACCCATTACGTTGACCAGGAAATGATCGATTCCAACTTATTCTCCGATAGACATGTTTGCCTCAAACAACATTTGATCAGCAGACCAATCTGAGAAAAAGGGGTTGCAGACGATATGGAGAGGGAGGTCGATTCCATCAGACGTCCCTTTTGCCTCTGGGAATCCTTAAAGGTTGGAAAAAGAATTCGACGAATTCTGCTCATGCATTCAATCCATTATGGGGCGCTGCGGTTTCTTCTCTATTCGCTATCGACCCCTGGATTGCTTATTATCTATATGCACTGGACGACGCTCAAGAAAATTTAATTCCTTGCCTACTGGGGATTCGTTCGATTGTGAAAAAGTCATGTCCTGTTGATGGTGGATAAAGGTTGTATTGGATCTGAGAAAGAAACTGCATCTCTTATACATTTTAAAATATTACTTAACTATGATTATAACATCACAACTTGCACTCATGCAATAAACAAAGATTGAGATCATAAATGAATATTTTTTAATTAATAATACAGATTATCTCCATTAATTCTAAATAATAACTGAAATAGTTTTACTAGTTAGTCTTAACATACAATTTTCATGAAACCTTCAATGACTAAGTTTTGAATTTAAAATGAAAATTTATTCAAATTGTCCTTTAAAAATCCATAACGTTAGCATGAAAAATAACGATGAAACATCAGAAAATAGTTTCAGAATTGACATACCGTATTGCCCGTGAGTACATATTTGAGAAGTATGATTAAAACACTCTAAATTCTTTTAAAAACATCGTCTTTTTATTCCTATATGATAACAATACAAAAAAAAAACAAATACTAATAAAATATTTAAATTCAGAAAACCTTTTCTTGCAGGAAGCTTAGAAAAACTTTTATTAAAATAAAAAATAATCTACTTCGAAATGTTTTGAAATAAATTAAAGGAGGAGTTATTAAGAGACAGAGTCATGCAAGAAAGGATCGTAGCAACACGGATGAGCGTCAGTAACTGTTTTTACGAATCGATGTAACAAAAGCAAACGATCAACCGAAATACCAACCTACGGATTTCAGGGTAAAGGCCTAAAATCCGAACCCAGCCCGGGATCAAAGTCCGCATGTGGGATGCCCTCGGCGACACCTTTGGCACACTTTACGAAAACCTAGTTTACCAAAATACACATTACGCACCACTAGCAAAATTTACAAGAATCTCTCACAACTGTAAGCAAAAATTTGTCTAATAAAGCCACAAAGAAATCTTTTTCTGTATGAGATCAGTTTTGCTTTTTACATACAACCGAATTTTATATCATGAAATTTAGGAAAACTTACTAAACTTGGAAAAATTATTAATTTTTTGACATAACAAAACATAGTAGAAGGAATTTTAACAACAACAACAACGAAAAATAAATAAAGTTAATTTCGTGTCTCGTTTAGTCTTCCACATCGAATAAACAGACTCAAAGTTTAATGAAACGTTGATTTAATTATTTGGAGGTTATTTTTCTATCTCCAATAAAAACATTGTGTTGCTCCACGTCCTTCTCATTTAATTTAATAATTTTTGTTTATTCATGTTTTAAATAATCATAAATATAATGCATATATATAGTACGTAACTTCTTGATATCTCCATTAAAATGATTTTGTTATATACTTTAAATGCTTATTGTATGCCCTACATGGTTAAAACGACAAGTATCAACCTCAAAGCAAATGTGACCCGCTGTTTCACTTGTACAGACAACAAGCGTGTGCTACGATACATTTGGTATGGGGGGGAGGGTGGGGGGAGAATAACCCTGCACAAGTTTCCAAAGGGAGGGGGTGACAATGTAAAGTGAGGGCGGAAGTCGGACTAGGAATTGCGCCAGGCCAGAGACGGATATCCGTTGCTCACCCCTCCCATATTTTTTAACTTCGACGCAAAAATGCTATAACTGTCGTTTACCGCATTTTAATTGGACAGCGAATTCTTCGGTCATTAAGGCGGGTTAAAATAAGTGTTAACTCTCCTTCCTGTAAATAACAAAATATCATTAACTACGATTCTCATTATCTTCTCAGTCATATTTTTTAAGTAACTCAGGCATAAAGGAAACTTGTAGAGACTCATCGTTTCCATAATTAGGAAAATTAATTTAGAAATCCTAGTCACCTCAGTCTTTCATAATAATTTCGTGGTGTTAAGCGAATTTTACATATTGTTTTCAAAGAGGATAGGCGTGGCAAAACTCGTGGCCATTTGAATATGAAAATAAATAAATAAGTATGATAAATGTTATTTGTAACTCTTAAATAATCTAATACGTTATTTTATTAAACATCGCATCCATGGAATCTGTTATGGATTAATACTCATTTAATAAAATAAAGCCACCTTAAGTTACTGACAATAAATACATTTGAATGAAGTTCAAGTTAGGGGGACATACATGTTCCACATCGGTGACAAAAATTAACTCAAAATTTTGAAAACATTTTCACTAAAAGCTGAATCTCGGGAATGTGATGACTTACTTTCCCAAACAGTTGCTCCAGGTGGGTGTCCATTTGGACCGTAATCGATGGTACAACCTCTGAACAAAAGCAAATGGTTCACTTGCATTAGCGATACTTTTTCTTTTTAAATTAACCACCAAAAACAGGTCTACTACGTGAAATTAACTCTAAATTGCTCTTCTTCGGCCATTGTTGCTTCTTTTAGCGAAGATTGAATGTGCAACCAATCCTCGGCCACCTGAGTAGACAACGAATGGGGTAACATTTGCGGCAGACCAAATCCCGAGAATTTTTTTTGTTCTTTTTTATTGTTTTGCGTTCTCTCTTTTCTCTCATGTCCCCAGTGATTAGAAGTTTGGTACAAATTTTTTTATTTACATTTCTTTTCTTGGTAGTTTTTTTTTTTTTTATTTCTATCCTTTTTTTTTTATAATACATCTTTGTTGCTGAATTCCAAACATCCAGAGTTCTTTTTGGTTTTGTTTCAGTGGATTTCGGTAAGTTACAAACATTTGAATTGTTATTAATTCTTTTTGTTTCAAATCTTAATTTATTTATTTTTTTAAAATCTTGAAATTTTAGCATTTAATTTAGGAATTTATTTAGTAAACTTGTAATAGCAGATTGATGTTAAAGTAGCGTTAATTTTAAAAGCTGATATGCTTTACTATGTGATTATAATTTGGAACAATTCCCCTTAAATCCTACAAAAATATGCTACAAAAATGTAGGCGAATTTTATTTTGTGACAAACATAAATTTTATACACTTATGTTTTTATAGGAAAAAAAAAAAAAACCTGTAGTTTGTAAGAAAAAAAGTATTAAAAGAGTTCATTTATTAATTAAAAACTTTACAATCAAAATCAGAAGACCGAAGGTATTTGAAACCACTAACTGTTTGGTACTTGGTTCCTACCTGAGTTAATTCCTAAAATAACTTTTAATTCAATTCTGCATATGTACAGGCGAAGTGGTCGACTGCATAACGTTCATATTACGAGGGTCAGTTGCCATTTCTGAGAAATAAACGATTCGTCAAGACCTGTCAAAGCAAGTGGCACGCAACTAGAATTGCATGGCCGGTGTACCTGTAAGACCTCAAAGGTATCATTCGTTTATGATTTTTTTTTTTATTGTCTGGTTGAATGAATAATGTATGTTATTTGATTCCGTTCCTATGTAGCACATCCAGTTAGATGTGCAATTCAATTCATATTATTAGTAAATACAAAACTAAATGACAATGATAAATATAAAATTATAAAAACAGGAACTGTTATAAAATTTAAAAAAAAACCCTGCAAATTTCTAAAATATGCATTACAATTTTTAATCTAGAAAAAAACGTAAAAATAAAATAAAATTAAGTAAATAAATATAATTAGTTTGAACTTAGAGATAATTTGGTTAACGCATTTTAGTTTTTATATCTATCGTTCTTTCAATCAACGCATTTTTTTAAGCCTGTGTATTTAAAAATAAATATGTATCTATAATTTATGCATTAACATTTATAACATATTCATGTCCCGAATGAATGAAAGTTTAGTGCAAATTATTATTAATTCATACTGAATAAAGAATGCACTCACGAATCGCTTTTAGGAGACTCACTAATTCAAGTGAACTTGTGGCTATACTAAAGCCCAGATCGCTTTAGTACCACAGGTTTTCAAGTTCAAATCTTATCATGGAGGCTTGTTAGCGGTTTGGAATCCATTTTAAAATGTAGGTCCAGACATGTTTATCCCTCGCGTATACAAAATGACAATAGAGTGACAAACCAAACCCAAGCTCACTTATTCAATATATTATTATATTCCTCTTTTAGGTGTCATCATTTAATTTTTAAATTGCAAAGTCAATATTGCAATTGGAATGTGCAAGCAAAAGTAAAAAATGCTTGAATTATTTTAAGCAGAAATTTTAAATAATCATATCAAATGTCAAGCAGATTTTATCACCTGCATTCACTGATTGAATAAAATATGTCAAAGTAAAACATTTAATTCATCGTCCACCTATCTATAACAAGCCAATATGTAGAAAAGTCCACCAAGAAAGTCCATTGCCCATTAAGGGATCATCGCTTGAAGCTAAACTTTCGGAACCTGGGAGGTAAAGTATTTCATCATTTGTCATTCGAAATTGGACGAAATACCTCCGCTTTTCTTCTCAAATCACAACAACTCAGCACGAGTCCTTTTTGAATCGCAACTCTTATTCACAGCGAAGTCGGCAAGACATAAGAGAATTTAGTGACTTCGTCTTCATCGGGACATACAGGTAAGGCTCCTTGCCCGTGCCGAAGTGACACTGTCGCGAAAAACGATCCTGTCCTATTCAAAATCCCTCTCATGACCAGTTAGCCATTGTCCACTGAATGCGGACCTCACTAGAAGTTTTAAAATGGAAAGGGGTCTTGGCCTTGTTACTAAACCGTGCAAAGGTTGTCGAGATTTACTGCTTTATGCTAAGTTGTTTGTTACCATTTATACTAAGATGTGCATGAAAATTAAAATTTTACTGATACAGAACTTATAACATGCCATTTGGGTTTGATGAATTCATATCTTTTATTTAGCTGTTAATAATTAAGATGGAGTTCACATATTTTAAAAAATCCCACGCTGTTTATTAATGCAACACATGTATACTTCATGTGAAGATTCATAAAAATATTTTTAAGCCAACAACTGATGTTGCGTTAGATAAGAAATATTATATGTACATACTACTGTGCACAATTTTAATTTTACAATTAAAATACCGATATATAACGCTAAAGTTAATAGGTAAATCGACAACATTTAATTTATTTAAAATAACAAATATTGCATAATTGCTTTTAAAATATATTTGTAATTTTATAATAATATTTCGCAATTCCTTTATGCATTTGCTGTTTTTGTAAAAAATTTATTTTAAATTAATTAAATAATTTCAGTCGTACGTAAAAAGATATAAAGTTCCTTTTAGAAAAAAAAAACTATAGCATGTCAACTTATTAAAATATTTTAATAACACTAGAAATCTAAATTTTTAATTTTTTATTTATGTTGATATGAAAATGCTATCAAATAATAATTACTTACAAGAAAAACCAATAATATATCTTAGAATAAATGAAAAATTAAATAAGTTAAAATTTTCTACTGAAAATTCACACAGAAATATTTTTATATTTACATTTGAAATGAAAATTCTTTTCAAAAGCTAAAATTCCAAGCCTCCTCCTAACTTTAAACTCCAAAACATAAACTTGGTCTTACAATTATAACATTACTTCAAAAATTTTAACTAATAACCATTATGAGTCAATAACAAAAATGCAAAAAGATATTATTACTGAAATCAATCAACAACCAATTTTACTATAAAAATTAAACTATTATATTCATATTTCTCATTTTTATATTCTTTACTATATGTATTCTCATTTAACTGCATTTGACTTATGAAAAACAGAAAAAAAGTTAAGAATAAACATTTGGACTAAAAATAATTAAAAAATTTTAAAATCCCGTCATTAAACAAGCACAAAACAATAATGATAATAATAATAACAATCCCTTTAAAATTAAAACTCCGAATCTCCTCCCTAAACTTCATAATTTAAACTCGACCTCAAAATTATAAAATCTCTTCGACATTTTGAACTAATAAGCCCATATCAAGTAATAATCTAAAAGATAGTATTTTACTTATAATTTAAAACAACTGAAAAAATTTTCTATAAAATTCATTAATTATACAGAAACTACTTTAATTAACTACTTTTGACTTAGGGAAAACAGAAAAAGTTAATTGAATATTTAGATTACAAAATTTTTTATTAAATCAAATACAAAACGATAATGATAATAATCCCTTTGAAAACTTTAACTCCGAACCTGCTCCCTGAACTGCATAACTAAATTCGATCTCAAAATTTTAACATGTTGAACTAATAAAGCCCATATCAGGAAATAATAAAAAAAGATTTAATTAAAAGTATTTTAATTATAAATTAAAACAACTTAAAGAAAAAAATTTCTATAAAATTCATTAATTATACAGAAACTACATTAATCAACTGCTTTTGATTTAATGAAAACAGAAACAGTTAATAAACTATTTAAATTTAAAAAAAAAAAAAAAGAAAAATCTTTCATTAAACCAAATACAAAAACGATAATGACAATAACTTACTTGAACGGGAATGACAGCCAGGAATTACACTATCCATATAATCCATTCCTATACTTTTCAACACAATTTCAAGTCAGCACTTTTATACAACAGTAACAACACACAACATCAACACACTACTCTCGAACCACTTTAAGAGAGAGCGAATGCATCACCTTCCTTCCACTACTCTAGCCAGCTTCCGACTGATGAATCCAGGATGAGTATCGGATCGGGGATTCGCGCGGAAGAGAGAGAGAGAGAGAGGAAAAAAAAGGGGGATGGGAGGGTTGCCGGCGTAGGTATGGAAAGGAAGAAGGTGAAAAAAAGAAGTCGCCAACGGATGATCGCCAAAGGAGTCTGCCGCGCGTGGTGGGGATTGTGTATCAGGTAGATAGAGAGGGGCAAGAAGCGGGAGGCTTGAAATCGGAAGGAGTTTTTTTTTTTTGTGTGAAGGAAATTGTGGGGGTTAAAGGGGAGGAAGGATATGAAAAACGTGCTAGTTCGGAAGTCATTGAAAATTGCAGATTAAGTGTGATAGAGGAAAGATTTTTTTTTTTTTTTTTTTTTTGTGAACATTTTTAAATTTTAAATACCGTTAATGACATATAATCAGTTATTTGAGGTCATTTTGATTAAGTATTCAATTTATCTATTGTTTGTATCAATGGAAACGTTTTATAAATATCTAATAACTACTTCAAATTTCTATCTGGTGATTAACTCTAACGACTACCTGGCAACTGACGTACTGATTACGGAGTACCAATGAGGATAAGAGCCCTTACTTAACCTCCTCATCTTAATTCATAAAATTAATCACAATTAATAATTGGCTACTTTAAATGCTAACAAGGTAAAATAATCCAGCTTTTATATGATTGTAATGCAATATAAAAGTATTTTTATATATTACTTTGATTTATTAAACGATCAATTCCACACATGAATTTTTATATCACTTGTAGTAATTTTTTTTTATTTCTGTTTTACTCTTGGAATCTAGATTGGTTTTATTACAGGTATATACATTTTTTACAGGACATTTATAATGCAAAAAGTAAAAATTCCCAAAATATTGGTTCCAAACCAGCTCCTTCTACAACAGAACTAAGGAGGACCTCCCCCCCCTCTTATTTTTCTGTCCTACGATAGTCAAGCGTGAAAAAAATTACCTGTGCAAAGTTTTCTTTGCTCTCTGCAAAATTCTCCACAAATAACATCTTAAAAAATATTCCAGAACAATTTTCAAGTATATATGCACAACTTTCAATTCTATATAATTTGCCAAGTAAGAAATTTAGAAATATATTTTATCATATATTTAAACTGCAGCATAAATAGCACTTGAAGGATAGAGGAGACGAAAACATTAGAAACGCAAACATTTGAAGACAAACAGGGAGATGTTCCTTAAATTATTAATTCACTTGGCGTCTTAATATTATCGCAAAAAATTATTTGTAAGTACAAACTGCAAAAAGGAAAATTTAGAACATTATATACACATTTATTTTATTGTTATTTCAACATCCGTAATTATATCAACGATAAATTAAACTATAAATTAACAATTAAATTGATTTATCAGTTAATAGGTTATCATCGATTTATCTGTATATATAATGAATATTATCGATAGACAATATTAATGCAATTTAAATCAAATTAAAATATACTAAAAATATTTTGAATAATAAGTACCTGTTTTAAATTATTAATTGCTGGGAAATTTGTTTTATAATTGAAAATCTAGTTATTATAAATTACTATGCTTGAATAATACTCATTGAATAAAGTATATTAGCCGATAAACAAAACTGGTTCATGGAATGTTTTTTTTTTTTCTTTTTTTCTTTCTTTCTTTTTTTCTCCCCCTTGCAATTGTTATCTTTTGAACTTGAACTCTTTTGTTAATGATATTGCAGAACATGTTTACGCACGTAGCAAATTCAGCGTTACCCAAAATTTACGATGGAGAGTTTGCTACGAAGGAAAGAGAAAAAAAAAAAAAGTTTAGGAATGAATAATGGCTTTCTAGGTTTCCAAGGAAACTGATTCAAAATCGGGTTACTGATTGGAAAGCATAATGTTAATAAATCTTTATGTAAATATTCGAGAACCACAAATCGTATTTTTGATTTATAAATGCCTTAAACAAGAATGTTTTGTAACTTAATTCTTCAAGTGAAAGGAAGTAGAAAATTGCTTAAATACATAAATTTAATCATGGAGTAATATTAACTATTACAACTTACTTTATTGTTATTATATTTATAGCAAATAAAACCATCCGATAAAGTAAATATTTCTTAATATATTTATGATCTATTAAATATTTTTAAACAACAGAATTATGGCCATCATTTTCCATAAATAATGCAGGAATAATAAGTCTTTTCCTATTTTATTTTTCATTTAATTAATAATAAATAAAGGAATTGCTTGATCTATTATTGCTGCATTTGATAATGTATAAAAATTAATTAAAATCGCAAAAACTAATAAAACTGATTGCATTAGCTTTTTTTCAAGAATTTTGTTTGTTATTCAAATTTATATATACAAGTGAAAAGTTTTTCAAAAATGTTAACAATTTTCATTTGTGAAATAATTTTCATTATCACTTTTTTTTTTTTTCTAATAAAATAATTAAAATTTATACTTAAGATTTATATTTTATAGATTCATTATTGCATAATTATATTATAATTATTCATTTCACTGTCTTGCAGATATCTACAATTGTAAAAAAAAAATGCTGCATTTTAAAAAGTTTTTTTTTTTTTTTTTTTCCTTTTACGTAAAAAAAAAAAAAAATGAAAGAATAGATTAGTGTAAAAATTTCTAAAATAAAAATTATTATAATAAATTAAAATAAAATAGATTAATGAAAAAAATCTGCTCATCTTTTAATTAGTTACTCTTTTTAAAAAGCTCTTCGGTAAAGGTATCACAGTTCAAAAGAAATCAGTAATTCCACATTTCAGTTCCGCTTTTCAAAACTCATCACTTATCCCCAAACTTAAATTAAGAAGAAAAAAAATAAATAAGCAATGAAAAGCGGCATCGTCGGGTCTTTCCTTTTATTTTTTACCTACCAACACGATGACCACAAAACAAGACAATCGTTTTCAACCAAAGAAACAGAGAAAGAAAAAAGCCATAAAAATGCATTTACAAGAAAACAAATTAGTGTCAGATCATTTTCTTGGCGTCGCCACTGGAGAAAGCAGCCAATCCATGTGGTTTTATGAAAACACACAGGTATACCTTACACGGATCAGTAAGTTCTGTTATCCGTCGTCACTTATTCCTCCTAATGGACGACGAAGAAAATGCGTAGGTGCCGGCAATGTAAATAGAAAGCGTGTCGGCGTGCGGTTTAAGGGCCCCTTTGTTAATGACAGGTTAGCTCAAAGAATCAAGTACAACCCGTCTTAATTTCCGAGCGACTGACAGCTTCATCCATATTGAACACTCGCCAACCGCACCGCCAAGCGAAACGAAGCGTTTGCAGGAATGTGATTTAAAAACAGTCGTTTGTTAGATTGTTTTCTGCTTTTATTTTTAGTATTCGAGTCATTAGCGCCACATCGATGTAGTGCTGATATTTAATCGTAATCAAGGCAAGAAAAGGAATGCTGATGAAACAAATTATTTCACAAAGTACTGGAAGTTCAAGAAAATGTTTCATGTTGTTTTTGAAAATTTAATGCCAAGGACAAAAAAATATTTTTGCATATATTTTAAACATTAACGAAGAAGCTATAGTTGAAGAATAATTAATGTATATATATAAAATAAAACCATCATATAATGTGACAACTCACGTTCTATCTTCATATTATTTTTTTAAAAAATAATATAAAGACTTCATTTTAAACTTTAAAAAAATCATGTTGAAAACTTTTTTTTCCCCATAAGTTAGTTTAGTGCTTAATTTTTAATTTTCTGCATTTTGAATCAAAATGTTACAAGAAGTTTTAAATATGCAATACGTAAATTTTCTGTTATTATAAAGCATATTTTTATCTCAAGTTAGTACAATTTAATAAAATTTATCACAAAACGTATAAAGTATATGAAAATAATAATAAAATTATTCATTTCACTGTCATTATTTGAATGTAATGATTTAAATATTTATTTCTTACAGGTAGGAAAATTTTTTATATTTACTTCTTATACATGTGAAAAAATAAATAGTTTTATAAAATTACAAAATATTGTTATCGCTAAAGTAGTAAATGCTTTAAAAGGTTTATAAAATATATGTGCATGCAGTGATATAAAACATTTCCTTAAAAAAATCTACAATTATTATTCTCTGATACATAAAAAATGGCGAAGGAAATAGTAATGAAAATGTTCAACAATATCATAATAAATTTAAAAAAATTAAACCTTTGTAATTATACATTACATGAAACAAACTACGAAATTCATACTATCCAATTATACATTGCATGAAACAAATAATGAAATTCATACCATATAATTATACATTGCATGAAACAAACTATGAAATTTATACTATGCAATTATACATTGCATGAAACAAACTATCAAACTGATATCATGCAATTATGCATTGCATGAAACAAAGTATGAAATTAATATCATGCAATTATGCATTGCATGAAACTAACTATGAAATTCATACTATGCATTTATACATTGCATGAAACAAACTATGAAATTAATATCATGCAATTATGCATTGCATGAAACTAATTATGAAATTCATACTATCCAATTATACATTACATGAAACAAACTATGAAATTTATGCATGAATTGTATGAAACAAACTATGCACTACATTGCATAAAACAAACTATGAAATTCATACTATGCAATTATATAGCACATTGCATTTAATTATAAATATTAATCTGCAAAAGTACATCCAAAGCTAAATAAAGATGCTTACCAAGAGCATGCATTTCCATAACCAGGTTTCGCTTTTGCTGCCTTTTCGCAAATAGTCGCCATAACCGCGATTACACAATTACGCAGGTACTCAGGTGCCAGGCAACGGATCTTCGTGTGTGGGATGGAGCAACCTCGTGAAGTAGGTAAGACCACCGTAAATGCACCTCGGGACGGAGGGGTCGTGAAATATCCACCTCGAAAAATGCACTTATCCCTCAGTTTCTGAGGTGTAAACAGGCCCTCTTGAAGGTATTCTTTGTTCTGTAATGTCTTTATCTGTGTTCCTCGCAGTTCGACACTTTTGTGAGACAGTTCGTTTCACTGCCACGTGTTACGAAAATGGTTGCGGGGTCAAGAAAAGAAAAAAAAAAAAACTTTCAATTTGCGACAGAGGAATAATTGTTAAATAGACCTATTCAAATGAGCTTCGACGACAGTGGTCATGGAAAGGAGATAGCTGTGCGGGAACAAAGAGGAAAGTAAGATTCTTTTGCGTGTTCCACTTTCAAAGGATGCCATTGTTGAGATATAAGGCGTCCTCATCTCTTAAAACTCTTTTGATGAGGATTGGAGTAATTAAAAAGATCCGATTGTAAAAGGCAGTGCTTTCATTGCAATCAACAAGACATGCGTCCCGAAATTTAGACTCATGCGATGCATAATTTGCATAAAACCTTTTTCAAATAGATTTTTAAAAAATAGAGGGTAAATTTTTAATATGCAGAATAAAACTACAGTTTGGCCATGAAATGATTTGTTTTTATAATTATTCTAACAATACACGACTACGAAGAATTTTGATAATTTCTATAGATTTGTCTAGAAAGAAATGATATTTTTTAACACTAGCAGATATAATTCATTATCCGATTACAAAATATTAAATATTTATAATATTGTTAAATTTTATTAGGAAAAAGCATCTGAATGCAATTAAAGGCTTGAGATTTTAAAATAAGTTGATTTAAATAATTTAAACTGGCTAACTAAAACAATCAATCTTACCCAAGAATTCCAAATATATTTTTGTCATCTTTAATCCATAAGAATTTTTATTTTTTATTTTTAAGAATATAACAATGTTAGTGAAAATAAATTGAAAACTAATATTGTAAACTATCTAACTCATATATATATATATATATATTTTAAATTGAATTAATGATTTTAGTTTTTGAGGCTGATGCCATCTGGTAGCGTAAAAATCTGATCTCACAAAAAAATAAATAAATGAAATTTTTATGTTATTAAGAAATAATTAGCAAAACATGAATCGTATCATCATCGCTCTACGGTCATTTTTTGCACACTTTGGGGTAACTAGACCAGGATCGACAGTTTAACTGTGGATTCCGAGCCACTAACAAACATGCAAATTACCACCAGGATTTGAAACCTAAAGTGTTAGCCAATTGGTCATAAGGCTGCTTCGCAATATTTGGAGTTTGGCTTCGAATTTCTGAGACGAAATAATAAATTCAGAGAAAAAAAATATACTTCTAAGTGTTCAACTTTTAATGTTACAGTTATGCTGGAAACCTACATACATACACGCATCCCTAATATATATGTATATAATAAATTTGGTGATACTGAATTACATTATAATTAAAGATGACCGACGAGATTTCTTTATAATGCTTAACAATATTTTCGAGTCTCAACAAAACTGATGCATCATAACAATACAAAAATTACCATGTTGGCGACATTTCAATGTAAAACCAAATAATTTTAGGGTAAGTAAGTGCTTAGCACAAAATCTGGCAATGCATAGGCGGCTAACCACACGATTTGATTTGGTTTGTCGCTCTACGGTCACTAATTAGACTGGGAACTACAGTTTAATATGGTTTCCGAACCACTCGCAAACAACCACGCCTCCGCCAGGATCCGGATCTGAAGCCTGTGATATCAAATGCCAGAGCATTAGCCAATTGGCCATCAAGCCGCTTACGATTTGACATCATTTAAGCCATTCTCGTTCCATTATCATTAGCTTTTCGTTTGCAGGTAAATGTGCAAGTCATTTCCGCTTAAAAAATTTTCATAGTTAAAATACGATCTTATCTTGGAATCTTAAATAGATTGAAATTTCAATAAAAATGATTATAACAATAAATTTCGAATTTTTTTTTAATTTGCATAAATGATTGTATAACTTGTATAATATATTTTTCTAACTTGTAAAACATAAATGAATGATAAATTTTTACGTACATATAAGGCGGAAAAGTATTCTTAGGCATTCTTATTGTTTGATTTTATGATTAAATAACTTTTTCGTGATGAAATGTGTCAAAGACTTTGAAGTGATTCGTAGTTGTGATGAATAACATGCCATTGAAGCCATTCAATCGCATTAGCAGATGAATTTTTTTTTTTTTCTTTTTCTTCCTTTCTAATAACTAGACAAAAAAAAAAAAAAATAAATAAAAGCTAATGTAATTATCGTTTCAGAAATAGTGAAAATGTCTTTATTTAAAACGTTGAAAATATATATCCATCATTTATAAATAATAAAAACTTAACTTTTAATAGGGAGGGGGGGATATAGAACGTGTTAACAAGCATTCCATAAACACTCTAAACACATTCAAAAGAACAAAACGATCAGGTAAAAAAAAAGCAAAAACCTGACAAGAAAACCAAATAAAAGCAACAACAACAAAATTAGGTTGCATACCAAGAATTTTGTTTCTAAGAAAAGGACCAACAAGAATTTAGCCACTAGAAAACAAATTAAAAAAAAAAAAAAAAAAAAAAAAAGATGCAGAAGGAAAATAAAAATTGAGAGTGGGGGTGGTCTGAACGAGGTCCCTTCGTGTGAGGCGGGTGGGACGGACAGACCGACACCTTCAAGGTAAAAAGTGGTCAAAAGCGAAAAGGAGGTGCACAAAAGCCCAGTCGATCACTCACTGCGAAAACGAGACAGAACTTCCAACCCCCCAAGAGTGATTTCTTTTCTGGAAAGAATAAAAAAAAAAAAAAATCCCACAAAAATCGCAGTCACAGAGACCAGTGGTTATCTCCTTTATAGCACCGCGAGGGAGCGGTTTGGACTGTATTAGCGTCACCTCCGACGATGAGTTTATTTCGGTATCTCAGCCCCGAACCTACAAGCGTAAAGTATACGCTATCGGAAAGCCACTTTTCTGTCTGTCGGTCTTAACACGTGAATTGTGAAGAGAAAAAAATAAATAAATGCAAAAGGCCTGATAGAAGTAAACATCTAAATTGCAATGACCTCTGAATTATTAGGCTTTCAAAAGAACCAGAGAAAAGAGGCGTGGAGATGTTTTTAACAATTACACACTGTGCTGCAATACTGTCTGCAATAGTAATGTCAAGAACTGTTTCCATCGAGATGCAATAACAAAATCTAACGTTCACTCATCAGTTTTAATTATTCTTTGATGATTTCATGTCTTTATTTAATAGACTTAAATAATATTCCTTAAGCAAAAGTAAGTTGTAGGTTTGAATGACAATATTTGTCTCAAAAAATCAGTTCTGATTCATCTATTAATGCATTAAAAAAGATCAACATCAATGACTTATACGTATTACTGATTAAAATAGATTGATGAAACAACAATATAATACAATATTTACTTACATATTTTTACCTGTTATTTAAAAAGAAAAATTAAATTGTAATATAAGATCTCTGAAATCAATATCCGAACTAACTCCCTGGCACTATAGTCTATATTGGACCATGACGTCTACCTACTGGCAGATTTTGAAACAGGAGGTCTTTTTCTTTTTACTGATAGGATTGTCAGCCTTATGCCTAACGCTTTACGGTCATATTAGACCGGGATCTACGGTTTAAAGTAGACGCTGAGCTACTACAAACATCCATCGCACCGTCGGGACTCCAACCGAAACTTGAGGTACCAAGCGCCAGAAGCTCTACTCATTTGGCCATCAGGCCGCTATTTTATATCAAAGGGTGTATTCCATTACAAATATTCGTGATATACTTCATATGTTATCAATATTAACTGAACTTCTTTTTTTAAAATTAAACTTCGTCGACCTATTGATATATATACGTGTGTGGTTTAATTAAATCCTATTTAAGATTGCACTTTTTACTATATCCCTTTAACCCCAAATAATTTTTCAATTGATTTCATTTTTTTTTCTTTAGTCTTCGACAAATATAAGAGCATTTTGAGAAATTTTTTACTAAATTACATTTGACATTTTAATCTGCCATGCTATTTTATGGAAGCAAGGACGTTATCGGATAAATGGGACGAAATAATTCTAATATAAAAAACTGCATATATATATATGTATATACATATTGCATTAATATAATAAATAATTGCACGAAATAATTTCGCTAATTATCAATTGGATCTACGAAATAATTCTTCTAATTCTGAAATTATTGGTATAAGTCTTTGATAATAAAATTCTGAAGTTATAGTTGCAAAAGCATTGAAGTTTGAAAATTTTTCTAAATTCTTACAGTGTTTTGATTAAAAGAGACACTACTATTTAAAAAATTATGTAAAAAAAAGGGTTATCATCAAATATGTTATGATGTCATCATCAAAAATGCTGCAAATCAACAAATTTAAAACATTAATTTGTATTAACAGTTTTAAATTATTGTAATTAATACACAAGAAGTTTCCTTGCTAATTTTAAATGATATTGTGGTGCTTAAATGTGTTTCGAATAATTATTGATATGTGTAAGAAAAATTTCGTCCATATTTTCTGACATTAGAGAGTTTTTGCATACCGTACGTTAGTTACCGTAGGAAGTCCGTTAGCTTTTCCTCCCTAGCGCGCATGCTCATAGGAAACTGCGCTTGCGCGCTAGGGAGAAAAAGCTAACGGACGTCCTATGGTAACTAACGTACGGTATGCAAAACTCTCTATTATCAGTAATAAAGTTCGCTACGGCTAGGTGCTTAGAAATTTGAAATTTTTTTTCAAGATGACTGAATATATATATATATATATATATATATATATATAGAGAGAGAGAGAGAGAGAGATAGAAATAATTGCCAAAAATGGCATTTTTTAAGGTGCTGCATTTCTATATTTTTAATGTGTTATATTGTAGTGATATTTTCTTTCGACACAGTTAAAATAATTTAATATTTCTATTTGAATAAAATATTTTAATATGCATAATTTAATATTTGAATAAACATATTTTATCAAAGAAAAAAATTTAATACCAAAAATAACGAAAAACTCAAAGATATATTGAATAATTACTTCGATTTTTTTTATGGTAGATGAAACATCAGATAAATGTTGTGAAAAATTAATGTGGAAAAAAATATTATTAACTTATTATTATTATTAATAATTAGTATTATTATTAATTATTATAATTATCAATTATTAAAAATAATTTATTGCAACTTAACAGCCAATATCAATTTCTTAAGTGATATTTCTGAGACAAAAATGATTTGAATAAATTAATAAATATAAAAAAAAATGACGTTTTAGCCTTTAATGAGACAGTAAAATATGATTTCCTATCATCACTATGATACCATTTACATATTTTTAACAGAAAATACTTACGAAAAATTAAAATTCACTCTATTAACAGAAACTAGGGTAATTCTCAACATGGAGATTGCCTTTTTAAAGTTATTTAACATTATGATTTTACATCCTGTGAAGTTATTTGACAACTTAACGAAAAACCACCATTTCTGTAGTTACGTTAGCGTTTAGTACCATCAATTTGAAAAAACACAGCAACAGCTGCATTGATCTCCTCTTCAAACTTACCCAAGGTATTTTATTTTCATTGATCATACCTATAAGTATTTTATATTGACTGATCTTGATGCCTATTGATTGATTGATCATATGTTAGTGTTTAATGAATCCGTGATTTGAAAAAACACAGCAACAGCGACTGCTTGTTTCTGCTTGATCTTCACTACAAACTTAACGGAGGTATTTTATCTTGATTGATCATACCTATAAATATTTTATATTGATTGATCTCGGTGCTTATTGATTGATTGATCACACTTATTGATTAATAATACTCATCTCGGCACAAACAAGCCGGTTATCATAATCGCTTCCGACCTTTGAATTGAATAGTTAGTTTGTTCCCTTAATTCAGAATATCAACCGCCGCAGATCTATCAACTTTAAGAGGTCAAAATATTTTAATTCTGAGGGATAAAAATTAATAGAATAAGCATTGAATAATTCATACAATGAGCTTTTTATACTAGTTAACTAAAAAAAGTATTAAGCATTTGGAAATTCTTGTATAATAAGTATTTTAACTTGTATACAGCTTGCTGATTATATGAGTATACAAGTATTATAATATGTAAATACAGCACTCACTTTCCTTCGAAAATTGAATGCTGACAACAATAGAATATTCTGAGCTTCAGAGAGCGGACAAAAAGTATGAATGAATTAGATTCAGAAGTTAGTGGTGTGATTTGTAAAAGGAAACTCCTAAGAAAAGATGCTAATCAATGAACAAAAAAAAAAAAAAAAAAAAAAAAAGAAAGAAAGAATTAAAACAAAATTTTTTAATGAACATTTAGAAAAACAACAACAACCAAGATATTCTGTATTTGCAGCAATGTCCATTTTGCATTTGTGTTCTCTATCGTTGTGGATGAAGAAGAGTTTGATTATTTACAAATGGATTAGTGTGATTTATGATGATTTGAAAATTCTCTAGGATAAATTAGTGATATTTCCACATCTTCTATATTGAGATCGTTATGAATACCACCGTTTTCGATATCGTGGCAATGATCTAATATTCTATTTTAAAATTCTAAGAAATTGCATCTTCTTTCTGCTTGTTTGTACAGCAAGACTCTGACTGGTGCTGCATACAAAAAAAAAAAAAAAAAAAAAAAAAGGTCCTTGTTACTCATTTATAATGGATGACTTTATTTTGGAGATATAGTATCTGCTGATTAGATTTCAGAATTTTTCCCTTTTGTAATTATATGGTTTCTATTTTAAACACCACTGACAAATAATATAATCTAAAATTCCTCATCCATTATCAGAAATATAAGAATGAGAGTCATTGTTAGCATTGTGGTACAATACAGTATAGGATATACCTAGTTACTTGGATAATCCCTTGGAGTGTCAGTAAATAAAGTTTACAGAAATCAGTATACTGTCATGTCACGATAAGTAAGAATCGACTTACTACCCCACCATTTCTAATAATTAATCAGGCTGTCTGTCTTACATGCAATCCCATCTTTTGTTGTTGGGCAGTTTATTCAATATCTTGTCATAAAAGGGTCAACAAATTCAATGTTATCTTCAACATACCATTTAAAAAGTATGGGGAAAAAGAGATAGATACGAAAATGCATGGAAAGTCCTTTTAAAGTACAGATGAGAGGCAAACTGAATAATACTTAAGCCGTTTTGGACACAGAAATAGCTAAAATTCCATTGTGAAAAGAGTTATACAGCTGCATTGTATCCCTCTGATTTAGAGAAAATGGAATTTCGAAATATATGATTTCGATCTATATCTATATCTATCTATCTATTTGTCTATATACCTACCTACCTATCTCTCTCATATATACTTGTGTGTGGTATATATATATATAAATATATATACTTTGTGATATATATACTTGTGTGTGGGTGCCTAGAAATTGAGAAACATAAGGAAATTTAAAAAGCGAATGCACAAAAAGATTTACAAAAGATCTTGGCATAAATTGTTTTACTAAATATTAAAAAAAAAATGACTAAGATAATTAAAAAAAATTAATTATAACCTCTTCCAAGTGACTTTGTGGCCATAGAAAGTGTTGCAATTACTAGTTTAAAAAAACAAAGACTATTGTGGTAATCATGATAATGTAATGTATCAACAATGACATTGCTTGATGAGTGTTTTCTAAATTTTTTTTTTTATAAGAAAAGCAAACGTGGCACATTTGTCAATACAAGTTCCCAGGTCAGAGAAAGTAACCAATCTTGATACATGATATACTATATAGATCGTAAAAAAAATATACTTTTAAATTGACTTCTATACAATTTTTTTTAAATTAACTCCGGCGAGTTAATTTTTACTAACAAATAAAAAAAAAAAAAGGAAGAATAGAAATTTTATATTTCATTTCGTTAATTTCTTCATTAAAAAGAGAATTAAAAAATAATTAAAAAAAAAAAAAAGCATTTGCCTACATTTAAACAGCGACGATCAAATAACATTTGTAAACTTTTATAATTATTTCCTTCTGTTATGATTTTCAAATAAAATGAAGAAAGGAAGCAAATGTGTTTTTGTTGAAACAACATATTCTATAGAATTGTCATATGAATCAAATAGAGTATAAAAAAAAAAAAAAAAAAAAGTGTAGACTGTTCCTCTGCATATTCGAAAAGTATTCCTCTGTTTTTCTGTATTATCTTCGAGAAAGGTAGTCTGGTTTTATTTTGGGAAAATGAAAGTAGAGAAAAAAAGTCTGCGGTTAGAACAGAAATAATTTTAAATAAATGCAAAAAAAAAAAAAAAAAAAAAATCAATTTATTAAGAAATGAAACAATGTCATTTCATATCATTTACAAAATAAATAAAAAATAAATTAATGAAGAATTAATATTCTTTGATTTCAAACAAAAATTTACAGTAATGCTAAAATTTTTTAGATTATTTAATAATAATATTAATATAAAAATCTCACCTTTTTTAGGACAAAAAAATTAATAATAAATAATAAATAAATAATCGGCTGGGCCCACATGTTGGTTACTGCTAAAATTTAGAATTTAAAGTTAGAACTAAACGCATAACAGCAATGTTAAAAAAATAAATAAAAACTATGGAATTCCAAACGATTTCTTTTTTTAGAAAATCTCGTTTTCGCTTTGAAACAAAATTTTCTTTGCTTTCATCAGACGATCTTTTTAGAACAATTTTATTTTATTTAATTATATAATTATATAATTATTAACTCGTGAAAGCTATTTAAATAAATATCATGTATAAAAAGTTCTTAAAATAAATTTAAATAGACCAATAGGAATAGTTCGTGTAAAATTTAAATAAAAATTAGCCAATAAGAAACGTTGAAAGTGATCTAGGATAAAAAAATAATTGATTAAGGAAATGAAAAACCTCAACTCTCGAAAAGAATACTCATAATTTTATGGGTAATACATTTTATGTTGAGACTTATCATTTCTATTCACCTATTAGACTTTAGAAATGAAATACAAATACATTTTTAAAAACTAAAATCATGTATAATAAAAAGATTTTAAGTTTAATTTTTAAGGTTTTTTTTAGTTTAAACAAAAAAAATTTTAAGTGTAAAACGAAACAAGATATTTTTATATAAATCATGATATATATAGGGAAACTATATAACTATATAAGGATAGATAGATAACTATATAGGGAAAAATTGAGAATTTTCGAATAGAGATTTCATTTGAGGTGCAACCAATGTATATGTGTGCATCAAGTGAATTTTAATAATACTTTCGATGTTAAGAACATTTAGCAAAAAAGTGTGTTAAAAATGTATGGTGTAATTAATTAAATTACTTGATAAAAATTAAATTATATGTCAACACCGTTTTTACCTCAATAGTTTACTATGAGAAGCTGTTGATTAAATAAAATAAAAATATTTACATTAGTAGTTCACAAACTGGGTTCGCTGCTATAAATCGAGAGAGATTAGTGAAAAAATGAAAAATAAGAAAATTTTAAAAAGTTGAATTTTGACTTAGTTAAAAGTGCCAATCATTTAGCTGAAATAAGTTTTTTGTGATTGTCGTTATGTCCCATTTTTTTAACGAGAATTTACTAAATGAAGTTTTGGAAGTTTTATTATTTTAGTTAATTAACAAGCTTTTTAAATGTTTTGTTTAATTTAATTTCTGTTGTGTTGCCAATTTAACAGTTAAGATGATAATTTGCTATTTAAAAAAATACATTTGTTTTGCTTTAAATTTTATTTATAATTTTTAAACATAAAATAAATTAACTTAAAATACCTAACTATATAATTAACTTAACACTTAAAATAATAATAAATGCATTAATGTTGCTGAAATATTTTAAATTTTAAAAAGATAGTTAAAAAAATTGTAACCTGAAGGGTAAGTAAAAAATATTTAAAATTTACAAATACTAATTAGAAATATAAATAAATTATTATAATTAGAAATTAGAAATATTTTAAATTTTTAAAAGATAATTAAACAAATTTTTAAAATAGATGAATAAGCAAGAAAATCGTTAAAAAAAAAAAAAAAAAAAACATTAAAAAAAAAAAAAAAAAAAGTTTCAGAATTACAGATCTACACTTGCTCACTCTGACTTCAGATAACCAGACATAAATAAGTATTTGATGTTATGCAATAATTTCCAAATATTACAATCACATAAAAATAAATATAAATTACTAACTGTGTTATGTCTGATTGGAAAATTAAAAAAAAAAACAAGTAATATAAAAAAAAAAATTTAAGTGAATTCCTACTTTTTTTTTCACTATATTGCAGAAAGTCCTTTATAAATAATTTTCATTCATTTTTTAAGTTAATCTGGCGTCATCTATTGGTAGACATATGCAACTTAAATCTAAAAAAAAAAAAAAAAAAAAAAAAAACTAAAATTAATTAATTAAATTTAATTAATGAATTAATATTTGAAAAACCGCGTTAACATCCAGTGTCATCCATTACAAGTTCAAAAAAAAAAAAAAAAAAAATGTATTTGAACTGGAGTGGATGAATAAAAAGTATTTTATGAACGATTGAAAATTTGAACAAGATATATATAGGGAGAGTGTGAGCTAATGGAAGGAATTTAGAAAAAAATACAGTTGTTTTGCGTTAAATTTTATTTATAATTTTCAAACATAAAATAAATTAATTTATCGTATTTAACACTTAAAATAAGAATAAATACATTCATGTTACTGAAATATTTTAAATTTTTAAAAGATTATTAAACAAATTTTTTAAATAGAAAAATAAGCAAAAGAAAATCGTTAAAAAAAAAAAAAAAAAAAAAAAACGTTTCAGAACTACAGATCTACACTTGCTCAATCAGACTTCAGATAACCAGACATAAATAAGTATTTGATGTTATACAATAACTTCCAAATATTACAATCAAATTAAAATAAATATAAATTGCTAACAGTATTATATCTGATTGGAAAATTAAAAAAAAAAAGAAAACCCATCTGAATTGAAATGGAGATCACTGAGTGGCAATAATTGTGCATATGTTGTATGCTGACGCGTGATCCATCTAAATAAAGCCCAATTCTTCGTCGGCCAAGTGCCGTGAGAACTGGTGGCGTGTGGACGATAGAAGAGTGCTGAGTTAGCAGGCGGGGGGCAGTGCAGAGGTTTCGAGAAGCCCTGCAGGGGTTGCGTCGGCACATCATCCTGCAAACGATTCTTAAATCACTGAACACTGACGGCATTTAGAAAACCGATCGCCTTTTCTCAGAGGCATTTCAGATCTCTATCACGATAGGTGGGGTTATCATAATCAGAAAATGGCCATAACGAGTTGCAATGGCAAATGGATCTTAAAATCAAATAATAATAATAATTATTATTATTTTAAACAGAAAAAGAGTTTGATATAAAAAAATGTAGAAGAGATAAGGGGGAAAAAATAAATATTGGATTCGTTCATAAAGGAGCCATTATTCCATTCAGAATTATCGAATTCTAATTCAAAAATTTTTTTTTTGTATGATGAATTATTATGAGCCTGTTTTATTAAACCAAGATAAATGATGTTTTAATGAACAGTCAAACTTTCTGTATGGTGAATAATTATGAGCCTGTTTTATTAAATCACGATAAATGATGTTTTAATGAACAGTCAAACTTTCTGTATGATGAATAATTATGAGCCTGTTTTATTAAACCACGATAAATGATGTTTTAATGAACATTTAGAAACTTTTTGTATAATTAATAATTATGAGTCTGTTTTATTATACCACGATAAATGATGTTTTAATGAACATTCAGAAAATTTCTGTATGATGAATAATTATGAGCCTGTTTTATTAAATCATGATAAATGATGATTTAATGAAGATTCAGAAACTTTCTGCATGATCAATAATTGTGAGCATGTTTTACTAAATCACGATAAAGATGTTTTAATGAACATTTAGAAACTTTCTGTATGATGAGTAATTATGAGTCTGTTTTACTAAACCACCATAAATGATGCTTTAATGAACGTTTAGAAACTTTCTGTGTGCTGAATAATTATGAGCCTGTTTTATTAAATCACGATAACTGATATTTTAATGAACATTCAGAAAATTTCTGTATGATGA
This sequence comes from Caerostris extrusa, assembly GCA_021605095.1. Taxonomy (NCBI): domain Eukaryota; kingdom Metazoa; phylum Arthropoda; class Arachnida; order Araneae; family Araneidae; genus Caerostris; species Caerostris extrusa. The sequence continues at coordinate 107,609 of BPLR01002997.1, forward strand.
ATAATTATGAGCCTGTTTTATTAAATCACGATAAATGATGTTTTAATGAACATTCAGAAATTTTCTAATTTTTAATATTGTTTGTAATTTATAAAATAAAATGTCTGTAAAATGAAATGAAGAAATGTTTACATTTTTAAACATTTCTTACAGTATTTGAAATTATGCGCAAAAATATATGATTGTCTTTAGAAGAATATACTATATATATATATATATATATATATATATATATTTATTTATTGTCAACTTAAAAAAAATTATAAGCAATTATTATTAAAAGACTGAATGTTCAATAGTAAAGGCGAACAATTACTTTCTAAAATTAAATTTGCAGTAATTTATCTATAAATCAGCACAAAGTATCGACCGAAAAATGGAATGTAACAGAAACGGCTGGGTACACAAAGATAATTCTTCTGATTGGTTGAAGTTCTATGAAGTGAGATTTTAGCATCCGTTGTTCAGAAATGTCTGAGAACTCTTGTACAACAATGTTTTCAAAAGCGGAATAAAGAAACATCAAGTTCAAATCAGATGAAACATCGAATTAACGAAAATATAAGGCCAGTGATTGATAAACTAACTCTGAAATGAACAAATTACACAAACTTTTATTTAAATCAATAATATAAACTCATTATGTGTAGTAATAACACCCGATTCAAGTTACCAAATACAGCAGTGGTTCTCAAAAACAAACTTTATTATATAGGAAACGAATCAGTGGTTTTACAAAATATATCAGCAATGTTTTATTAGGTAACTGAGCCAATTATACGATAAAATAAACATGAATGTTACTTGAATTTAACACAAAATTCTACTTTTAGATCAATAAAGAAGCCTAACAAATTAGACATGAGAAAGCTAAGAACGTAAAATCACTAGAAATGTACGAGAACGAATGGAAAAGAATAGAATGAACGAAATAGAATGAAATGAAGCACGGAAGCCAATTAATTAAAATATTCGACAGAGTTTCGAAAACTAAACACATGAAAAGTTTGATTTAAAAAGTTTTTCGAATGGTGTAGTGATGTTTATTATTTCGAAGTCCCTTAACAAAAGTATTAATGGAAATTCTTAACCTTTTAGAAATGTTATGTCGTAAACTAATCGTCTTTCCTACCTATAATTTTCTAAATCTAACCTTTAAACTCGTATTCGAAAACTTTAGAAATGGCTAGTTAATGATCTCGGATCATTGCAATTTTCTGCATCATCATCACTTATCAGTGTGGTATTGGATAATTATCAATTTAATTAATTTTCTTTCTTATTTGACGTTATTTTATATAAATTTTTATCATTTATTCAATTTACCAATTTTTTTAAAAAAGAATTAATTTTATTAAATAGGTGCAGATAAATCAATACAAAAGTTAGGAAAAATATAGCAGTGGCTCTCAAAATTGTTACCATTGTGCTCTTTCTCTTTCAAGGCGGGTTTCCTCGTAATACTAAAATCTCAGGCTGTAAAACGTCAGCTAATCAAAAGTTGAAGTAGTAAAATATAAGGCTTCTAATTGGCTGATGCTCTACCAGGGTCATTTTAGCATCCGGTAAAAACCCACTTTAGTAAAGAGAGTTTACATTTCTTTATTAATTTTATATATTTAATTTATATATTTATTTAATATTGTTTATTTTATATATCTCTTTATTAATTTTATTTATTTATATCTCTTTATTAATTTTTATCGGAGCCTGAGGCTCGGTGCCATGTGTTTCGGGTTCAGGGGTGCCATGGATATTTGTAGCGGTACCGTAGGTCCGTAAACCGTAGGTCCTGGTCTAATACGACTGTACAACGTTGGGCTGGCAACCTTAAACCGTAAAATGAAAATATCTTCTGTTTCGAAATCTATCTCAAACGGCCTTAGTCGACCATGAGGCTGTTGCGCCAATGAAGAAGAATTTCTTTTTGTCATTACATGTGATAATATCTTTAATGTTTCGTTCAGTTTATTGTATGCAAGTAAAGAATATAAGATTATAGAGTCCACCTCATAGGTATAGTGGTAAGCTTTGGTTCAAATCGAGTTATAGAGTGTGTTGCAATTGATGCATACAGAAACGAGGAGGCTAGATAGCTATTGCTACAGCTTGTGAAGGCGCCTCGCGTCCACAGACAGACTATCAGGGAGGAGTTTTCCTTTCTTTCACTCATGTGATAGGCAAATGCAAGGTTTGTTATCCAGAAGACAATGCCCTCCCATCATTAGCATGTTGGTTGATTGCACTAATGCAGCTAAAAAAGCTAGACAATTTTTAAGATGCATCAAGTCTAATACAAATCCAATATCAAGTGATGAGCTGTCACTGCTGAGGTGACGTGTACTTGTAGTGTGCCTTTCAAATATGACTCCAATTTGCCTTTTCATTATTTTATTTTCACACAACAACACCTGCTAGCACACAGAACTCACATATAAATCTATAAAAATCTATTCATAATACAATTTCAAAATCAGTTTATACAGATTTCAAATGAGGTCTTGCCTCATCCAATTCTAATTTCAATATGATGTATTTCCCATTGGATAGGGAAGATAAGCGTAATACTTTCCCTCTTGCAAGAATTATCAAATACCCCTAGTTCGTGGTGCTACGTATAACACAGTTAAAATGGAAACTTAATCAAATTGAATATATATACATTTCTTTTCTAAGGCACCTGGCAAACATTTGGACAGTTGTCTTTGATACCTTAAGGCAAGCGCTGCACCGACATTACTCACTTAGTACTACCCAGGAGGTGCGTGTAGCTTGAAGATAAGCTACGGACACGGAGTAACAATGCCCCGCAACGCATTAAGATCATATTAGACCGGGATCTATGGTTTAAAGTGGATTCCGAACCACTACGAACATCCATGGCACCGCTGGAACTCGAACCCGAAACCTGTGGTACCGAGCGTCAGTGAGCTAGCCACTCGGCCATTCAGGTTCTGTCCAATTGAATATTTAGTTATACATTTAGAAAATATCAATTTGAAAAACATGTAAAATATCTAAAAAGTTCATTTCTCTGGCATATTGCGATTGCAGCAATAACTTTGTTCTGATATCTGAAACAATATTACTTTTACTTCAAATAAGGTTACTGCACATCATTGTATTGACTATCATTGATGGATAACGAAAAACAATGGCTGCAGAATAGCCACAAACTTGTCTCTGGAGTAGATTGAAAGATGCTTTAGTTCTATGGCATTAAGTATTAAAAATAGTAGTAAAAATAAATAAATAATATAGTAAAAAAATAAAGAAAAAGTTGAAACAAAATTTAAAAAAAAAATCAAAACAACAATCAACAAGGAACATTCAACAACCAGAAGAAGTCATTAGTCGGTAAAGAAGAAAAGGATCTCGGAAAAAGGGCCCAATGAGAAAAGAAAAAAAATTGAAACAAAAAAAAACTTAATTGATGAACCTCCCGCAGATGGGCAAGAAGTAAAAAAGTATTTCAGAAATGCGGAAATTAACGGGAGATTATTAGTATTGCTTAAATTAATTTAATCAATTGAAATAATCGAATTTTAACGAAACCAATAAATATTTATATAATTTTATTCAAAATTGAGTTTTACCAATATTATTTATAGTTAATTTTATTTAATAACGAACCATTAAACATTATTACTCTTATTGCAGCATGGTTTACTAAAGTTAAGTACTTAAATACAACTAATTTAGATATTAGAGTTTTTGCATACCGTATTTTGGACGTCCGTTCTTTTTTCTCTCTAGCGCGCATGCTCATAGGAAACATTATTACAGATACATATGCGTAATTTCCTATGAGCATGCGCGCTAGAGAAAAAAGAACGGACGTCCAAAATACGCTATGCAAAAACTCTATTTATTTACAACATTAAAATTGTTTCTGGACCAGTACCAAGTACCAACCAATACCAGATCAGTACCAATTTTAATAAAGTGCATGAATGTGTTGATTGAGCTGACGTTTTCTTAGGTTTCATTTTATTAAATAACTAACTCCTTGGCATTATAGTCCATGTTGGACCATAGCCGTCTGTCTACTGGCAGATTCCGAAACAAGATATTTCTTTTTTATGGGGTATGATTGTCAGCCCTTTGGCTCTATAGTCATATTAGACCGGAACTTACGGATTAAAATGAATTCCGAACCACTACAAGCATCTATAGCACGCCGGGACTCACTCGAAATCTGACATCGTGCACCAGAGCGCCAGTCAGTCGGAATTTTATTAAATACTCACCGAAATAGTGAAAGAGACATACACCATGTAATCGCTGAGTTAAACAACTTTGAATTTTAATTTATGATTTTTTAATTAAATTTTTATCTCTAGTGTAATACTAAAATATATATATATGTATATATTAAAGCTCTCTCTTTTTTTTTTTATGTATTTAAACCAAATGAATGAAATATGAAAAATATTAATAAAATAATCGCTACACGTAATTTCGAACTTCAGATACCTTTTCTATTACTTACCATTTAGTATGACCTGCTGAACTTTCACAAACAGTTACGCTTTATTTTGTTGATTCCTCCCTCTCCCTCCCTCCCCATCTAAGACAAAATCCCGGCTGGTTGAAAGTTGCAAATTGCTTTTTACGAAATCTTTTCCAATCAGATGATTCACCAATAAAAGCATGTTCAATTCTACTATTTGCGTTTATAAAAATTTAGAATTGTTAAATATCCTAATCAAAAATCGAACCGCCGAACCAAATGGCTCTTAGGCCAATCCCACTTAGTGGGATAACAAGGTGTTCCATTTCATCAACAGGCGTGAGAAAAGTCGGTATTCGCAGGAATCCCCTTCCACCGAGGTGATGGTTCGAATTAATCGCACCCCCATGAAACCAATTGCCGATATCCGGGGACCCTACTGAGAACCAGATGCTTACTAAACATTTCCCTGAGCTGGTTCGCCGTAGGCGGCAACTATTTCATTGCATTTGTTAACAAAAGTGCTACAAGTTTGCTTACCAATTGCTCGGGACACAGCGTGAGTGCGTCCCGTTTTGACTGTTACGAGTGCTTTTTCATGCCTTATCCGGCAATTCATTTCGCCATAAAGCACCGTAAATTGGCGTAAATTTTTTCATTTGGAAAGCTGAGACTCGTAAAGTAACCAGTCGTGCCCTTTTATTGTAATGCAAGCGCCCGCCTCTGGATATGTTTATTACGATGGGAATCTTTCCTCTTGTCTGTCATCGCATAAAATATAAACTGCTGGAAACTGCTTTATGCGGACTTAAATCAGTTTAATTTTTACGTGCAGTCTAAGAGTTCCGAAGGGTAATTTATGGTTTTCGTGAATATTTTATTAAGTCTCGACCGGTTTTGAAAAAGTAATTTAAAGCTGTAAACTTCTTTCTAATGCAATTATCTTCTTTTTTTTTTTTTTTTTTTTTTTTTTTTTTAATGCAACCAACCCAAAATCTAAAGCGAATATTCGCAATTCATGATAATTCTGACTATTTTGTACAATTGCATTCTTTTTGTTTTTTTTCAATTAAGAAAATTATAAGATCCTCGGATTACATAACTATCAATAATTATCAGAAGGGAAACTCCTCCCCCCCCCAAAAAAAATAAACCAGCATTTGCTTGCAGTTAATTTGGGCTTCTCATGCCAACTTAGAAAATTCTTGCAAATTTCATTTATTGGCAATTTTACGAATTTTATAACTGATTTTGTATTTAAAAAAATAGTTATTTGCAGTGTAAATGCCGTGTTTGATAGACAAAACAGTTAATACATTCTTTGCATTTGCATTTTTTAAGTAAAACAAAAATAAAAAAATTACGCAATATAGTTCATTTAATTTAGAAACAATGAATGGTAAGCTAAATGTAATTTTTAAATTCTCATTTGTATAACCGATTATTTTATTTATTTATTTTAAATGCAAATCAGATAATGTTGCCAATAAAAAAGGCAAAGGCGTTTCTGAGAAATTAAAAATTGAAATTTTAGATCGTGTTAATAATCAAGATAATTTTACTTTAATGTTAATATAATTAAATAAGGTCTTAAACTAACCAGTCACTTAATTGATTACATGGCTCAATATGATTCAAATGACGAACGAGATGGGAAACTTTCGTGTGAGTTAATGTTATATGTCTTCACACGGAGAATTACATCACGACTTATCGAAAGTATCAATGCAACAATTAATAACTACATTCCAGCCTACAATTATTGAAACCACTAGTGGAGCTATTCCTCAAAGCAATGACAAAAATATCATAATTTGATGCAAAGTCGTAGATGATAATATCATAGCTAGTAATTCTAGATATGTTAGTTCCATGAAAACAAAAGCTTTCGGTTTTATTTATAGAACTGTTGGAGAACAACATGATTTTTTTAATAATTTGTTGTTGTTTCGTATCCCACTTGGTCGACAGCAACATCTAGACCAAGTCCATGAACCCGTGAGAAAAACCGACAATTCCAAATACATATTTTACAGTATCCTCAGTAAACAACCGAAATATATAAAAATATATAAGTTATTAAAATTCCTTATGTGCAGTTGTTTTTCTGTGCAGCTGTTTTTCTGTGTTATATATAAATTATAACTATTGTACTTGTTCATTATTTTTTTTTATATTCCAGGTTTGCAACCATCTCCAGTTTTTTTACAGAGCTAGTATTAGAATTATAGAAGAATAATGAACTTGTAGAAATATATTATAAAAAATGTATCAAGAAATATTTTTTAATCATATACATGATAAACGCACTGAAATTATAAACATAGTTAAAGGCATATTTAATATTTCGATGCATAATATGTTTTATAGATACCATAGTTAGTATTCTGATTCTAACATAAAGGGAATTTGTTCTTGAAAAAGGGCGACACACTTTCAACCATGCAGTCCCTTGGCGTTTTTAATATCGTTGTCATAGCATATAATTGAAATGTCAAACACAATTCCAATATCAAAAACAACTGGATAGATACTTTTTTATTTTTAATAATGTAGTAAGGTTGTATCAACTTCTTCTTATTTTTGTTTATGAATTTATTTAAATACTTTCATTGTAAGATGAAAGCCAGTTTGTTTATTGAATGTTATTATTTATTCATCGTTACTTATACGTGAATTTATTAAAAGATTTCTGAGAAAAGACGTTTGACCTAGATATGAAATCTCATTAGGATGTGCCACCTACTGAAAGAAACTGAAGAATTCGTGTTGTTTTTCCATTAACTATATAACTAGCGATCAAAATTAAGTAACCTACATTAGTTTTCATCATCCAAGAATTGATAAAATTTCTGGTTACTCAACAATTTATTATTATTGTTGTAACATTTTCAATAATATATATATATATATATATATATATACACTCAAGAGCCAAAACATTATGACCGCCCCTACATTTTACAATGAACTCGCCTGGATGACGTGGAAGGCACATGATCAGGTGGAAGTGGTATTTAACTGCTGCTGGAGAGTCTGAAGAATCATTCTTTCATTTACTTCTGTGTGTGATGGTGTACGAGGTGGGCCAACTCGTTATTGACAGGTGGTCATAATGTTTTGGCTCTTGAGTGTATATATATATATATATAATCTAAGAGAGAAAGATTTATTTGTCTGTCCTTTAAAGATTCAAGTATATGATTTGCGATTAATATAATCATCATTTCTTGTAATTTGAATTTCGGTATACTAGTACCCACTACCTTAAAAGGGAAAAATAGAGTTATGATATATATTTTTCTTTTGTGTGTGTTTCTATGTTAATTCAAAGGATTAGTTTTTATTGTTCATAGTAAAAACTTCTTTTGTTGCATAGTAAAAGCTGAAAGTAATCCATAACTTTAAGTTGATTTATGGATTTTATATTCACATTTATGGGGCCGGAGGGCCGAATGGCTAGTGCTCTGGCGTTCGGTACCACAGGTATCGGGTTCAAATCCCGGCTTTGCCCATAGGTGTTGTAGTGGTTCGGAATCAACTTTAAGCCGTAGGTCCCGGTCCTAATACTCTTGTAGAGTGCTGCGGGGGCATTGTTACTCCGCGTCCGTGGCTTACCATCAAGTTACACGCGCCCCCTGGGTAATGCAAAGTGAGTAACATCGGTGCAGCCTTTATAGGCATCCAAAGACGTCCTCCATGTCTGTTTGCCAGCTGCATTGGAAAAAAAAAATATTCACATTTATTAAATAAACTTTGAAATGACTTAGGCCATCATAGTATGTCATATTTTACCTGTATAGTACTTCTGTACCTTCTGTACTTCTTACCTGTACCTACTTCTTTCATTGACATAAGCACAAGATTCAAATATCGTTTATTATTATTATTACTTATCTGTGCTAAAGTCAATATAACAGCAAAGCAAAGTGATATAAACATCTAAGGCAACAGAGACTTCCTTAAGAAAGTTATTATTTTTAATCATGAGTTAATACACACATATACACAAAAAACTTGAATCTTAATTATTTTATATTTATTTAGTGTGCAAACTTTTTACATCAGACTTTTTCAACACACGAAAACGTCTATGATAAACAAAATGGATGTAATAAATGCGCACTGAATGATAACAGTCATTATTTTTAAATTTTATATTGAAATATTGTTAATAGAAATTTCTTATACACATGGTCAGATAATTATTTTAATCGAAATCAGAAATTATTGTAAGACGATATACAGAAAACTTCATCCATCTCCAAATATAATAATAATACAGCTTTCAATAATATCTAATGTTAAATTAATATTATTCTGTTCCTTTATAGGATAGCAAATTTATATTTAGAAGCCAGACTCTTGTTCTGATTGTAACGTACTCAGCTAGCGTGCATAGGTGCTTATGCTTGATGTCGATTGTAGTGAACGCTTTTACAAACGAGAAGGCACGATTACTATTGAGACTAAACGATTGTAAATGGCTAGCGTTAACAGCCAGTTTTACTGATGAGAGAAAATTTCCAACAAAGAATTACTTTTACGTGTGCTATGCAACCATTTCTACTAAAGTTAACTTTCAAAATTCTCTATTTGCAAAAATCTATGTATGCAACTGTTTGGCTGATCTTTTGATTTATAAAAAAAGTGTGTGAACGTTTTTTGTTATTTAAATTTCTCCTCATTATATAAGCGATATAATGAGGAGCTGTGTAATGAGAAGTAGGTAAAATTGATTTTTTTTTATTTATTTATTATTTTTTTTTTTTTTTGGAACCAAGCTAGACTTTTTATATATATTTTTTATAAGCAATTGCGAACCTTTCGATTGCCAGATCGCCACAACTATCTATGTATTCAAATATCTATTCTGAGTCATTATCTGCACCATTCAACAGCTGCTAAAAATCATATGCATGGCAATTACTTAATCTCGCACGTTAAACGTGGAATACAAATCACTACCCCGAGGGCACAAAGCAATTAATTTCCCTAATTGGCCAAAAATCTCACACGCGTCCAAACCAATCACTAAATCCGCAAGAAACCCCCAACGGTTGACAACAAACAAATTCTGGAAAGGGGATCTCTGCGTTTCCGTTCGAAGACGCGGCGGAAGTGTCTCCTCTAACCTATCCCAGAAAACGGAAAAGGAAACAACCCATTACTACAGGAAGAAGGCAGAGGGGGGTTGAAAAAAATAACGGCAATAATAAAGAGTTAATATTTAACCCCCTTCCCTTGGCAGCAAGCAGCTCGTGCGGGCCACGCGCCGGCAGACGATTTTGAGCGGCAGCTGCAGGGGCCACGCGACAGATCCATCCGGCGGAAGAACGTGCCCCCTTAGACCCCAGGTCGAAGATTTATCGGAGGCCAGATGGAAAGAAATCGTTCCTCCTCTTGTCGACCGAAACTAATTGAGGTTGCTGGAGTTAGCGATGGACATATGTCTAATGACCCGTGTGTAGGGACAGGTAAAGAAAAAACCACTGTTTGTCTGCCATCAACCTTATGTGTTCCACTTCGCTATTGATGGACGGAGAACAAAAAACAATTCTAAAAAACAATATGCCATGCAAGGAACAGCTGAAGCGATTACATTTTTTTTTTCCTACCAATGTTTTATAGTAGCATTGAGATAGCTTATAATATTGTTTAAACATATGGTACAATGTAGCCGTCAACCTTATATGTTCCACTTCACTTTTGCTTCCATGTTGATGTTAGACGAATAATAATAATAATAAAATAATACACTAATAATATATCATGTATGGAACAGATAAAGCGATGCTATTATCCTATCAAGGATTAGTGGACAACATATTTAGACTGTTATTGCAATCAGGTTTTTAGTAGCTTTACATGTGGCGACTACTGCAATTTGTTACACCACTTAAATATTTTTCTAAAAGTTTTATTTACACTGTTGATTATAAGCAAAATACAACCTAAAGGCTATATTCTACATATGGTATAGATAAGGTGATCGTATTTTTCTGTTAAAGTTAAGTAGATAATATCTGTAGGTTGTTATGGGATAAGGTGACAATATTATAAGCTATCTCAATGTTTACACTTACTTACAATTACAATTGCTTCTACAGTTTATTTCTTCAGTTTTGCATTTATATTAACAGTCGATGAACAAAATATAGTTTAATTACAACATTCCACGTGTAAAATATTGATAATAATAATATGCCACATGAAAGGCATTATTTTTGAGGGCTCTACATAATTTAGTGAAAATTTGAAAGCCTGTGTTCATGAAGATTATAAAGTGTAAAGTTTGAATGCGAATTTTTAAAGGCTATTTTCAAGAACTCAAATTAAATTTGATGAACATAATTTCAGAAATTTCATGTATGAAACAAATAATATCATCATTGTCTATATATTTTTTGAAGTAGTAATATTTTAGCAACATTTGCAGTATCTTTTTGCTTATTATCTTTTTAATGTCATTGTTACAGACCGTGAGAAGTTCATTTATCTTACAATATGCCTCTATTTTTTATGAATTCTACATAGCTTTCTAGAAAACCTTAAAATTTATATTCACTAAGTTACATTTATGAATGGAATAAATTAGTGGATTACTTTTTTCCCCACATAAGATAGAGAGATAGCATCTGTAACTTGTAATTGCCAATATTGTTACACTGCTTAAAAGAAAAGGGTAAAAAAAAAAAAAAAAAAAAAAAATGGCGGGAGATTCATCTTTTTTAAAATTATTTTTGTAAATTCTACCTAATTTTTGAGAATTATATAAAGTTTACTTTTACGTCAAGTTATGGCCATGTATAAAATAAATAGGTAGGTTATATAACCTACCTATTTGAACTTATATAACTTATATAACTTATTTGACTTATATAACTTATTTGAACCTTATAATATATAAGGTTATATATTATATATAGATTATTATAATATAAAGGTTATTATTTTTTGAACATATGCAAGTTGTTATTACTATTAGAGTTTAATAATATCGTGATATGCTATATAATGGTTTAAAAAAAAGTTCTTTCTTTGTGCAATTTCGATTGAAAAAAATCTAGTTTATATTCCCGAAGTCAATTATGTATTTTAATGTAAAAATTAAACTTGAAAAACCGTACATTTTAAAAATTTAAGTTTCAACTCATTTTTAAATTATGTTATTTTTAAGGTTAATTTAACCTAAAATCATTATACATATAGGAGTATGGCAAATGTTTCTTACACAAAGTAGGGTTTGCGAAAAATTTGTTTTTCAAAATCGCAATTTAAATATATGGTGTTAAACTTTTACCAAAATGAATCATTTCAGATGAGTAAATTATAAACAGAACGCTATTGCTAAAAAACGTCTAACACACCAGAAACTCCACTACTGATACATAGATGAAACGATAAGTGCTTCACTGAGGAGAAAAAAAAAAAAAAAAAAAGAACAAGACTAAAGAAAAAAAAAAAAAAAGTTGTAAAATCGAAAAGCAGGTGCATGGCAAACCATTACAGAGCAGGCAGACAGATATCCCGACGAATCCAATCATCCCCCGAAATTCCATCTAATGGCCCAATAATTTAAGAAATCACTTTCCCGCCAAAAAAACCAAAAATCCACAAACGAACACAGCGCAGACAAGACAGTTCTTAATTTCGCGCCTCCACCCTAACAACAGCAGACCAGTTCAACGGCAAAACTGTCCGATGCACAAGCTGTAATCGGTGGGGGTGCCACGAGGTTATACCTGAGGATCTGGAACAGCTGTTCGGGCCATCGAACATCTGCCGCCAACCCTCCAGGAAGTCCCTCTTCGCTCCTGGCCGAGGGAGCCGGTCCACACGAGCGAAAACCGGGTCAAGCCATTGGAATTCTTTGGGTGATGGATGTTTATGGGCTGGCTGCGATGGGCTTTACGATGTCGGGGCCGTGTCATTTGTCGCAAAATATGAGGATAATCGTTGGGGACACGGCACTCTCTTTGCAAAAGAGATAGCAGTGAAGGATAGTGGAATCGGAAGGATGAAACACCACTGCACTTAATGCAGGCACATTCCCGAAAACATGCATTATTGCTGTCACTGTAGAAATAGAAGTTATCGTTTAATTAGTCTACTAAATTATTTATTTAAAAAAAATATAAATATACTAATAATGGTTCTAAAGTAAAAAAAATAAATAATTTATTAAACATAAACGTAATAGCTATTGAAATTAGTTCATCAATTTTAATTTATCATGTGTAAACACACGATGCTGGGTGAAATATAGAATATGCCAATGTACAATAACTTAAAACATTTATTGGTCAAAATTACAAAAATAAATTTCGAATTCAATACTGATGGTAATATACCTATTGCGAATAGGTTATATACTGTTATTCGATTATACTGTTGGTATTATGTATTGTTATACTAATACTGTTGCTATTATATACTGCTTTATTTATACTGTTGCTATATTTTGTTCAGCTATAATTTTTATAGATTGTTCAGCTATATTTTTTATATATTGTTGCTATGTATTCGAGTAAATACTGTTGTTCTTCGGATAGAAACTGTTGCTATATGTTGTTCAACTATATTTTTTATATATTATTGCTATATACTCGACTAAATACTGTTGTTTTTAGGTTATATATTGTTGCTATATACTGACTAAATACTATTGTTTTTAGGTTATATATTGTTTCTTCATACTCGACTAAATACTGTTGCTCTTCGGCTTTTTTTTTTTTTCCAACATACGACACGGAATTTTATTTTCTTTCACGTATTTTTTGATAGCATTAAGGACACCTAACTAGGACAACATCATGTTGTCGCATGGTAAAAAATGTATTCTGAAATTTTTGCAGATATAAGTGTTTCAAGAATACCTTTTTCAATGTTACTATTATAATTTGAAAATGAAAAATCAGCAATAAATTAATATATCAGTGGCATTACGGTTACAAATACTTTATTTGGATGCAAATTTCTTTGGGTACTAATTCTTAAAGAATAATCCTTTCGAGGCATTAACTCTACAAAAAGGAGAAAAATATATAATTTTTGATTTAAATTTAAAATTCAGTATTTTCTAAGAATAATGGAATATACCTTTTTCTTTTCTTACTTGCACACACATCAATGCTTTTGAAATCAACGAGAAAATATAACTCTTATTAAGTCAGATATAACTTTATGTGTATCATATTTAATATCAAATGATATAAGCATTATATCATATTATATTAAATATGCTACCCATAAAATCATCGCAATTAATTTCGATAACGTACATAATAAAGTTGATATAAATGACTTTATCAATGTTTTATAAAACATAAACGATTTAAAGAAACAGCAGCACATTTGATTATAATCTGAGTCAAAAATATCAAACACATAATACATTAACAAACCTTTCCTTTCTTTTTTAAAAATATCTCCTGTGTTAAAAATAAGACGAAATATTAAAGAACTGCTTTTTTTTTTTTTTTGCAAGACTCATTAACTAAATGAAAATCATCAAGAAGCAAGTTATCAACCTTATCTGGGATAGCAATAAAATAAATTTCAAATAACGCTGCATAAAAGATAATATAAATAATCCACATTAAATTGTAGGTTACTGCTTATTAATATTTTCAAAATGATTGTGCAAAACTCGTTTGGAAGAGGAGTCGCCCAAACGGTTCATTTTTTTTGTTAAGCAGGTGTGAATGAAAACAGCGAACGTGATGAACCAGATAAATACCTTACTCACTTTCACAATTTACTTTCCAGGTGATATTTTTAACAGCAATTGCATAACGGCTTATTCAACCCCTCCCCCCAATGCATCTGGCATAATAGCCATAGATCTTAAGTAAACTTTTTAATTGGAAATTGTAATAAAATAACATTGTAATTTATAAAAGTTCTACGCCAACCATTATAGCGATATAAATATGTTTGCTTGGCGTTCAATTCAATAAAAATATGACAGATAGGCAAGAACTTTTAAATTTTAAAAATTTAATAATAGTATTATTGAAACTATAATTATTTTCTGTTATAGTATTAATTTCATATTTTTAATAATTTTTAATTAGTGTGAAATTATTTTCAAAGTATCTATCTGTGATACAGTTTAGTATCTAAAATTCGATCTGCATTTTATAAGTTTATGTAATATGTATATACATATGTATGTGTACACTCATGTCCATAAATTAAGGATAATGAAATTCAGGCAAAGAAAGAGACAGAAGCAAAACAAATTTGACTTATTTGTAAAGTCTATTTATTAAACAAAAGGTAAAGAGAAAAAAAGATGCTATATATTTGACATAATTAATAAAAATTGCGATTTTTACTCCCTGAGCAAATTTCAAAAAAGAACCTATTTACAAAAAACAGTACAACATGGTTAGTATGATGGTTAATATGGAGTATGTCTCCCGGACGATGCAATACAGGCCTTACAACGCCTAGGCATGCTGAGTATCAAATTATCAATCTGATCTTGGGGAATATTACACCACTCATCAAGCAATGCCCTCCGAAGTTCCGGTTAACAGGTGGGAGGAGGTTGACGGGCTGCAATTCGTCGGCCAAGCATATCCCACACATGTTCTATTGGATTCAAGTCCGGTGAGTATGCTGGCCAATCCATACGGGTGATATCCTCCAATTGAAGGCATTCGTCTACAATGTTTGCACGGTGAGGACGGGCGTTGTCATCCATAAACAGATATTCAGCACCCATGGCGCCCCGAAACAAACGCACATGTTGTTCCAGAATGACATCCCGATAGATGTGGCCTGTCATCGTTACACTCTGAACATGCAGGTCAGTTCTGGAACCAAGAATAATTCCTCCCCAAACGAGCCATCCTGCACCACCGTAACGGTGTCGTTCAATGGTGTTCTCTTGGTGGTAACGGGTACCTGGCGCTCTCCATATGAAAGTCCGGCGAGAATCAGACTGCAAACTAAATCTGGACTCGTCGGAAAACATCACACAAGACCACTGTTGCAGTGTCCACAATGCATGTTCTCTACTCCAGGTTAATCGCAGGCGACAGTGAGTTGCGGTAAGTGGAACACATCTGACAGGCCTACGAGCATATAGACCAATGTGCCCTAAGCGGCTGTATACGGTCTGCCTTGAAACTGTCGTACCGGTAGCTGAAGAGAGCTGACGAGACAAGTCTGATGCTG
This sequence comes from Caerostris extrusa, assembly GCA_021605095.1. NCBI lineage: Eukaryota > Metazoa > Arthropoda > Arachnida > Araneae > Araneidae > Caerostris > Caerostris extrusa. The sequence goes on from BPLR01002997.1 coordinate 123,252, forward strand.
TGCTCCGTTTGTTTCTTTTGGCAGTAACTGCTAAATACCGGTCCTCATTCGGCGTTGTAACTCGGGGGCGACCTGTGCTGTAACATCTACTCACATTACCATCATCTTGGAATCGTTGCCAAAGCCTGAGATGACACTGTGGGCGATTCCAAGTTCCTCGGATACTTCCAGCTGGGTACGTCCACATTCCAGTCGTCGATAATTCTACCACGTAAAAAAAATCATCCAATTGCTTCCTTTGTGCCATAACTATGAGGTTATTGCACTGAAAGGCTTTTAAAGCGCTTGTGAACAATTCTACTTCTTTGCCCCCATTCCTTATATACCCCTCTCTTACACTCGTCATTGGGACGTACTATCCGCGCCATCTGGTGGTTTCCTGTAATTTGCATATTCTTCTTCAAGATGTGTGTGATAATTCTGCAGGTGAAATTTTTATTTTAGAGTTCAATTTCTGTGAGATTCTGAATTATCCTTAATTTATGGACTTGAGTGTATAACATATATAGAATAGAATATATATATATATATATATATATATATATTGTATATATATATAGAGAATAGAATTATATATATATTATAGAATATAATTTATAATATTTTAATTTCTAAACTTGATTATCAAATTTCTATTTTTATTATCAAAAATTAAAATTTTTAAAAAAAAAAGTATTTATCTATTCGTTAGAAACACAATTATTTTTTTAATTAACAAACTGATATAAATTATAAATCTAGAAAAGAGGAAATTGTTATTTTTTGCAGTAATTTTTTCCAATTGGTTACTTATTGCAAGGAGTATTTCAGATGATTTATTTAATATTCGTTTTAAGAATGATTAATAATAAATCAGAAAATACATTGCATAGAAGGTACACGTTTAAATAACAGATGAGTAAAGGAGAACTGAAACGAATTTTCATAAAGAAAGAGCTATTTTAGATATTTATATTTTATGTTTTTAATTAAAATAATAAATCAATAAGCTGCGAAAGACCATAAAGCATCAATTTTCGTATGTCTTGATGATCGTATTTAAAATTAAAAATTAAATGAAGCAAAATAAATTTTCAATTTGACATTAAATTGAATTTCAAAAAACAAAACAATAATCGTCTAGACTGTTAACAATTCGGTTTTGAAATTCTTTTTAATAATTGATGAATATATTTGATTAATGAATTTTCAAATCTAAATAAAAATTACTTTTGATTTTTTTCCTTCAATTTTTAATGCATGAAAAAGAACATTAAAAAAATTCCATAAAGAGCTTTCGATGTCATATGAATGTATGCATAATAATAACTAACTACCAGGTCCTACAGTCCATGTTGGACCATTGCCTCCTTAACGATAAGACTCTAAAATTCGTCTGTCTCGAGCTTTGTTTTTTCAATTTGCGATCTTTAGTTTCTTCAGGTCCTTTTCCACTTCATCAATCCATGTCTTTTTTGGTCTTGGCTTCTTTTCTTTGGCCCTGGCACTTCATCTCGAAAATCTTCTTTGTACCTCTGCTATCGTCCATCCTCTTTTTATGTCCTAGCCATTGAATTCTCTTTAACTTTACATAATTTATGATATTCTTTTCTGCAAAAAAATTTGCAATTTCAGGATTATAATGCCTCCACCAAATATCACCCTCTCTTATAGGTCACTCTCTCTTATCAAACAGAACTCTTAATATCTTCCTGTCTGGTTATCAACATCTGCTTTTGAGTTAATGTCCAGGTCTCTGACCCATAAATGAATGTTTGGTCTGATTATAGTCTTATACAATTTCGTATTCCGTATTATTACTTTCTATCTCATTAATTTGTTTAGAACAAAGAAACTGCAATTTTATGTATTTAACCTTTGTATAATCTCAAAGACCGCATGAACTGATGACCGCATGACTAACGTTCTGGCGTTCAGTGCCACAGGTTTCTGATTGATTCCCGGCGGTGCTACGGCTGTTTGTAGTGGTTCGTGATCCACTTTAAACCGTAGGTCTTGATTTAACATGACTATTGCACCTTAAAAAGAAGATAATCTCTGGCATAATATCATTATTTGTAGTGACAATTGAACCCAAATACTTAACTCCATAACTTTATCTCCTCATTTATATTTAGTTCAGTATTCCTATCAGTACCTTTACAATCCAAGTTCATATATTTAGTCTTTTCTTATATATATATATATATATTTTTTTTTTAAATGCAGGCAGATTTCGAGAAATGAGGTGATTTACTTTTTACGGGGTAGGGTTGTCAGCCTTACGCCCTATAGTCGCATTAGACTGGGACCTACGTTTAAAGGGTATTCCGAACCACTACAATCATCCATGTCACCTCGGGACTCGAATCAGAAGCCTGTGTTAACAGGCACCACGGCGCTAGTCACTCGGCGACCAGGCCCCTATGGAGGAGTTACTTCTTAAAAGCCTCTCGGTAAACAACTCATCAGTGGACAGTTCAAGGAGAGGAATCAGAGGAAGTGGATTCGACTTATCATTCATCAGTGAACAATTCAAGATATGCTTACGTGGAACACGAGCACCACTAATCTATTTAAAAATTACTGTCAATTCCTCTATTCGGTAAAGCTTTCCTTTAGATTCCTTTAGTTTTTTATCTATTGGGCTCTAATTAAAAATGTTAAATATTTAGGAGAGTTAATTCATAATACAAATATAATCGGCTAATTTTAATTTTTAAATATATATGGTACTCATTTTTCTTTAAATAATTCATATAATTCGTTGTTCCTTTTTCCACCATTAACCATTCGAGGTGTAAATAAATAAAACCTTAAATTTGATTGGATTCGCAAATTTCAGAGTTCCAGTTTTCACCATTCAATGCCACAATTCTGTGGGTGCACCACACCCTAAAATTAACCCTGAAAAGAATTTCGAGGTTTAAAATAAAACGCTCATTTTTTCCAGTTTGGATAGGAGGATGAGGTGAAATCCGCATTACAACGCCAGATTTAAAGATGAGACCCAACTGTAAAAAATCTGTCATCATATCCCATGGATGTAAAGGGAAGAGGAAGAGGATCTTCAGGGGTGGGGCTATTTAAGTCTTTATTTATAGCAACAACCGGACACACCCTCCGGTAGCAAGACATTGCCCTTACCCGAAATATCTTTCTTATATTAAAAATCCAAATTGTAACACCAAGAAAAGGTAACCCCACTTCCGGATGCAGTTGTAATTTTTTTTGTTTCGTCGGCGAGTGCTTTCCCTCTTCAGTGGAAATGCGACGACGAAACATAAAAAGGGGAGTTAATGAGGAGGTTTTGACAAATGAGGAGGTTTTTGTGGTTAATTGTAAACATAACACCCGGCGACGGCATGCTTCCATTGGTAGCAAAGAGTTTATTTATATAACAAAAAAGTAAAGCTGCTACCAGACATTTGTCGCTTTATGTCTTTTGATAAATGCTCAAAGAAGATTGGTAAAAATGGGTAATGGACGTACAAGTTACAGATTAGCTATGCCATTGCTAAGTCATGAAAATTATGCATTAGAAAATTATGTTTGAAAAATCATTGAAACTAGGCAGCTGCGTAATTAAATGCTTAAAATTAGAATCTCAGTAAAATAAATTTAAACTTTATAAAAAAAAAATGCATAATAATAATAACATATTTAGTAATAAAACTAAAATTGTTGAGAAAATTTAGAAAGTTGCGAGATTTTCTATTGAACTGGTGACTTATGGTCTCTGGTAGCTTATGGTAACGCATACTAATAGTATATTTAGTAATAAAATTAAAATTGTTGAAAACATTTAAAAGAATGCGAGTTTTCTTATTGAACTGATGGCTTAAACTGCTTATGGTCTCTAGTAGCTTATAGTAATGCATACTATTAATAACATATTTAGTAATAAAACTAAAATTGAGAAAATTTAGAAGAGTGCAAGTTTTTGTATTGAACAGATGGCTTTTTGATGCTTGTGGCTTATGGTCTCTAGTAGCTTAGGGTAATGAATACTAATAAAAAACTTTTAGTAATAAAATTGTAGAGAAAATTAAGAAGAATGCGAGTTTTTGTATTGAATTGATGGCTTATAGTGTTATGGTTTCTAGTAGCTTATGGTAATGCATGCTATTCATAACATATTTAGTAATAAAACTAAAATTGCTGAGAAAATTTAGAAGCGTGCTTGTTTTTGCATTGAACTGCTGGCTTATGGAGCTTATGGCTTATGGTCTTTAGTGGCTTATAATAATACATAATAATAATAATAATCATATTTAGTATTAAAGCTAAAATTACTGAGAAAATTTAGAAGAGTGTTTTGTTTTATTGTATTAAACCGATGGCTTTTGATGCTTGTGGCTTATGGTCTCTAGTAGCTTAGGGTAATGAATACTAATAAAAAAACTTTTAGTAATAAAATTGTAGAGAAAATTAAGAAGAAAGCGAGTTTTTGTATTGAATTGATGGCTTATAGTGTTATGGTTTCTAGTAGCTTATGGTAATGCATGCTATTCATAACATATTTAGTAATAAAACTAAAATTGCTGAGAAAATTTAGAAGCGTGCTTGTTTTTGCATTGAACTGCTGACTTATGGAGCTTTATGGCTTACGGTCTTTAGTGACTTATAGTAATACATAATAATAATAATCATATTTAGTAATAATGCTAAAATTACTGAGAAAATTTAGAAGAGTGTTTTGTTTTATTGTATTAAACCGATGGCTTATTGTGCTTATGGCATATGGCCTCTAGCATAATATTATGGTAAAAATGCGGTAGAAGTGATTTTTAAAATTTAAACTCTTCAAAGACATGTGCATTCATAGGCAAGAAAGAGTTTATTTAGATATTAAAAGTAAAAAAACCTACTTTTGAATCGCATATATTTGTTGTTTAACGTCGATAAATATTAAACGAATGTTGTTAAAAAAAAGGGGAGGGGGAAGCAGCAGCAATGGAATACCAGCTGAATATCTCCACATACGCAATTATGTTTTAAAAAATCAGTAAAAAAAAGGGTAGCTACATAATTAATTCTTCAGAAAAAAAAATTATTCAGAAAAATGAAAAAAAGAATATAAAAAGAAAATTTTAGGAACTAAAAATTATTGAGTTGTGCTTGAAAAATGTTTTAAAATACATAAGATTTAAGAAATTTTAATTGAGATTTTTTTTTTTAAACTCTTCAGGCACATTTACTTTTTTTTTTTTTTTAAATTTAAACTTAAAAATGTATGCTTATTTTAATTTAAAAAATTAAAATCTATTGAGACTTTGAAGAGTTTTTACTGAAAAGTCTTTCAAAAGAGGAAAACGTGGTCTTATGTTAGAGATGGCATGAAGGTTTGCGAGTGGTTCGGAATCCACGTTAAACTGTAGGTCCCGGTTTAATTAACCTAGAGTATGCAAAAAAAAATGACAGTAGAGCGACAAACCAAACCACTTCCGAGGCATTAACTTACAATACCATAAATTTTGTTTATCACTGTTTTTCTCCGTTTTGTAGAAGATCGTAAATTATATTTTGATGTACTGAAGTAGTATTAAGCTTTTCTTAATTATTAATATGATAAAAATTGGGGAAAAAACCATTTGGTATACTTTTTCTGTTGTTCGACGGAATAAATTGCATCATGCTAAATTTGATAACCGTCATTTGTAGTGTGTTGTTCCAATACGCTAGCCTTGACATATATATATCTAACTGCACGTTATTTTCATTTTAACAGTTGATGACCGTATAAAATCTACAAATACTACACAAAAATTTGCATATATATAATTATGTGTACTTGGGTTGCTCTTTGTACAATTCTGTTGACTATTAGATTAGCTAACTAGATTAGATATAACTAAACAACTAATTCTATTTCCATTTTAAAAAAGTGTGGCAAATTGAACATTTTATTCGCTAAAATGGCTGAAAAGTAGAATATATTGCCCACCTCTGTTTAAAATTATTTCGTCTTCCAATCTTTTTCCACCACAACTGAGGGAACAATACAATTGATGGATGGGGACATAATCATCACGTCGCGTTGTCAGTACAACACTTCAATAACTCTTGAAATGCCTTTTCTTCAGGCCGCGTTTCCGCGTTAAAAGACGAGTTCGAGGGGAAAAAGAAGAAGATTTTTATTGTCTTCACACCTCTAAACAGTTTGAAACAAAGTTGTTGGGATTGGAGTGATTCCAGATGCACTGGTTTAAAGACTTCTGAAGTATTTCATGAAAACTTGGATTTTTATGGATGTCTCCCCACAAAAAAGCGAGGTTAGAAACTGTTACTTTTGAATTCGCACTTGCTACTGGTGGCTATACATTGAAATATATGTCTCGCAGAAACACCCAAAAAATAAAAACCAAAGCAACACTTTAAACTGTGAGTTATGAAGTGGGAGAAAACGCTGCTATTTCTGTGGCATGTTTCACAGTACATCGGATTAACAACCTCACACAGGCATGGAAAAAGTATTTGCGGAACGAGCTGAGTTTTATTGCTTACATAAATATAATATATGAAGTTGAACGCTTGTCTGTGTGCGTGAAACGGTTGTGCATGTATTAAATTAGTTTAAATCTTAAAAATTATAGCACAAAAAAAACCCATTGATCCTATTATAATTTTATAGGGGCGTAAACAAATAAAATATAAAAAATAATTGTAATCGGCTGGGACTATGTACAGGTTAACCATATTATTTAGAATTTAATGCAAGATCAAAACGTATAACAACAATCGTAAAAAAAATAAAGAAAAATTATACAATTCCTAAAACAGGACTACATCGATTATAATGCCTGCTAAGAGTATGATAAAAATGAATCTGATTTGCACATAATATTTTTTTAAAACTGTATAACTCCTTCAATTTGTGATTCATAAGGACAAAAAAAAAAAAAAAAAAAAAAAAAATTACAAATTTCAGTGAATATGTTCATGAAAAAAATCTGCACTCCACAAAAGTTCCATATATTTCATAGGTAATAAAATCAGAAAAAAAATTAAAAATCCTAGTAAATAATTTTTAATTTTTAAAAAAAATTTAATTTTTAATTTAAAAAGTAATTTTTGTTTACTAATAATTGCACTTTTAAAATACTAAATCTATGTCTATGTCTATTTTCATCGGCATTTCACAAACAATAATTATAATGAAAATAAATTAAATACAATAAATAATTATTAAACGGAAATAATTTTCCAATTTTCACAGATATTTTTCATAGTAAAATGTATAAATTTATTCACTGAAATAGGACACCATAGATTATAACGTCTGCCAAGAGTATGATAAAAATGAATCTGATTTTAACATAATATTTTTAAAACTGCATAACTCCTTCAATTTGTGATTCATAAGGACAAAAAAAAAAAAAAAAATTAAAATTGTGTGTAGTAACATTCATACATATTCCGATATGACAAGGCAATGTAAATATTCATCTCGCTTATAAATTACGCGAAATATTCCAAAGTAACTGTGTGGTCTCTCTCTCTAACATAAAGTGATGCCATTGAACTGGAGATAATTTTTTTAAAGGCTAATCTGTAGAATCTTTGAAAGTATAATGGAAATCTTTGTGCAATAGACTGCCCACAAACTGATTATCATGTTTCAAACCAAGTAGAGCTTCTACTCATGAATTTTAATACTTTCAAATAAGAGCATGTCTAAAATCATGACAGCTAGTTCTGATTTCATACTCAAGATATTTTGATCTTCTAATAAGATTATTTTTACGATCGTATTGAAACATTTTTTTTTTTTACTGTTTATTAGCGTAAAAATAAATTGGAGTTGTTTGGATAGCTATGATTCATATTTATAAGCATGCAATTTTTTTATTTTATTCTATTTTTATTAATTGAACATCAAAGACTTTATTTCACTAATGATGAATTGAGGTCAATCATATGAAATCCTGATATTATCTTCTAGTTATTTTTATGTTTTCATAGAAGTCCAACTAAATTAAGAAAATTTTAAATTAAGTTATTTTATCTAATATAATAACATTTACATAATTTTTGCCGAAAGTTCTTGTTAATCTAGAAGCCACACACATGCAAGTGTGAATGCTCATTTATTTTGTAGGTTTTCTATATTTAGTTTTCTAAAAATACTTTTTTTGTATAATTTTAAAAAACTAATTGGAGGATTTAATTCATTAATTAATTTACTAAAGAATTTAGTTTCAAAAGGGGTAAATTTCCAACTGTTGCATATCTATTTTTGTAATAAATTTTTTTTTTTTTCATAAATTTTGAACATTTTCATATGCATTGATATCCAATTTTTAACAATTCCGTACATGCATTATATCTCAGTTATGAATTTGCAATAATGAATTCGGTATTTTTAAATTAATTTTTATTTTTTTTACCTCTAATATGCATTTTTCTTTAATTTAAGGATGATTTTGAATATGTATATGTTTTTAATTTAAATCATAGCAATAGTTTTTCATTTAATGAATTGGTAAAAAAAAAAAAGCGTAGTGTTATCCAATCCAATAAAATCATTTAATGAAACGTAGGTTTGTTAATGACAATTTAGCCAGATCTTGCTTTTCTTTTAATCATTTATGGAATAGAATATATACAGAATAAAAAAAAATAATTTAAAGGCAATACCTGCAATCACATTTGCAGGTATTTTCTAAAAATTCTATATATAAATACGAATTCTTCAAATTATTAATACAATGATTGTCGGACTTCATATCCTCACCTCCATCCTACTTTATTTTTAAATTAAATATGAAGTTTGTCTATTGAATTTCATCATAGTTTCTAATACTAATATACGAATAGAACATTTTTTAATTATCATCCCCATTATTAAAATTATTAGACCCCGGATTTTTTTTTCAAACATAAACAATATTTCTGTAGGAATATAATTACATCAACTCCATTTAATTTCAAAATAACACACACATAAAAGGAATATTTAAAAGTTGAAATGTATTGACCTAATGCAGTATTCCGAGAACAACTTTTATATTCATAATGCGATACAATAAAAAAAAACAACAACATTATTATTAAAAAAATAATTTTACACATTTTACAGCTGTGAAGAGAATAACTTCAAAATTTACTGTAATTAAATTAGAATTATGCTTTTTATTATGTTTTTTTAAAGGAGAGTTTTTATACACATTTTTTCTTAATTTTTATTTGATTAGTTCTTTTCCCCCAGTATCATAACCACTACTTTTATGCATTGACTGAAAGGTTATCTGCAGAAGGATTGTCCTATTAGTAATATTTTTTTTCAAATCGATTGCCATATTGATAATAATCAATTTCACATCATCGTCATACTCGTGTCCCTGAATAATTGTTCTTCTTGCAGGCTTAGACAAAATTAATTTTCGATAAATCCCATCAACTTCCAACTAAACAACGACACAAAGCAAGGTCACAACTTTTGGATGAACAAAAACAAACACACAACTCAATATCTCAACCCCACATTAGGACACAATTCTTAGTCCACGTGTGCCAATCAGTACCGGTCACCCCAAATAAAAAAATAAAAATAATCTATCATCAAATGAAGAATGATTGGATAAAATCTCTCGACTGCGATGTTGACACCACCAGCATTCCAACGGATGGAACAATACCAGTTGCAGTTAAACAATGCTCAAGGGATATATGTACGGTCCTACCACAGTGTAACGGGGACTTCGGGTCGTTACATCACGCTTAAGAGTTAACGTTCTAAGAAACGATAAATAGCCCCAGTCGCGTGCGGATTTTTTTTTTTTTTTATCTTTTTCTTTTTTTTTTTATGTATGGGATCAATGAAAAGTGTTTATTGGTTGGCTAAGGTTTTGAATATCGAGGGAGATAACCCCAACTGGTTTGTTGAATGTAAAGATGACAATAATGGCTGTATCCTTTTTAGTTTATGGTTTTGCGAGCGCAGTAAAATAATAGCTTGTTAAGAGAACCGAGGGTAACGATTTAGAAGCATTGCTAAATACTACTTGAGTTGGCGTTCTCCTATTGGAACATGTACTGAGAATAATTAAGAATGACGATAAATAAAATTGTAGAGTTGTGATGAGATATTAAGCTTGTACGCTTTGCTTCTTCGAGGCATCCTTTGTTCATGCAAATCATAAAAAAATGAATAAATAAATTAATGCAAGTAAGATACACTCAGCCATGAGGTTATATGTCAGAATGGCCACGAAAAATCTAAAACTGTTACGGAAGAAGAAGGTCACAAAATCGTTTCTTGTCTTCTATGAATTCTTCTTCAATCGCGCAACAGCCCCATGGTGGGCCAAGGTCTTCTGCCATATTTCGAAACATGAGATGTTTTTTTTTTTTTTTTTTTTTTACAGTGTAGGGTAGTCAGCCCAACGCCCAGCAGTCATATTAGACTGGCATCTAAGGTTTAAAGTGAATTCTGGGATTCCGAATCACTACAAACATACATGACACCGCCAAGACTCGAATCTGAAACCTGCAGGCGTCAAGCGCCAGAGCGCTAGTTGTTGGCCATCAGTTGTTCTAATTTATCTTCTATTAATTAGAACAACTTAAAATGAGAGGCTGGCACGAGTTTTATCAGTATGTTTTGCCATTGACAGGTCACAAATTTTCTATTCTGCAAATATGAATAAGTTATTTTAAAAAGGTCTTTTAGAAAGACATTTTCATTCATGAAGACGATGTGATATACCATATTATTCATTAATAAAATTAAAAGACTTTATTGGTTAAATGTTACTATAGTACCATTCAAAAACTTCTTTCCCACGATAAGGGAAAAAGAGGAGACTTACGAAACAATATTTTTCCCAAGATTTCTAGCATGCATTGCAATACAAAGCAACAAGTCTTCATCACAATCGGTATCTTTTATATTTATTTTTCAATCCTTAAGAAAATTTGCACATTTTGCTTTTTCAAATCACTTTAAGAATATTATTTTTAATTAAATGAAAAGAGTCTCTGGGTTTTTGCAATTCTGCTTTAATTCAATTTATAGTTTAGTAACATCAATTAATCAATCTAGTAAAGTAAAATTTTAATTTTACTTTTCATGTAATACATTTCTGTGATCAATTACTTAACTTACTAACATTACATCAATTAAAAATTAAATAATTTTCTTTACAACATATTTGATTATTGAAGGATATTCGAAATATGGGAAACGAAAAGTGTTAATGTTCAAAATAAACTGACATTAAGTTAATAAGATACTTTGAAAAGAACATCGAAAATTTTTTTCCCCCATTCAATTTGTAGACGAATTTCGCTAAAAGTTATTAAAAAAAATAACAACTGATTGTGTAACTTTAAAGTTTAATAATTATGTTCTAAAACCTTAGTACCATACCACAAAATGCATATATATTAGTAAATAATATTATAAAATACCCTTCTACTTTATCAAATCAGCATTTAAAAATGTTTGAAAAGGATTATATAAATCAAAAATATTCTTATTAATAATTTTTAGGAATAAACCATTTCCAAGTGTGGCTTTGCAGTATGTAATTTCGCATATATCTTCTTCATTGGCGCAACACCCTACAGTGGGCCAAGGCCGTCTGCTCACTAGCAGATTTTGAGACAGTAGATAGTTTCTTTTTACGGGGTAGGGTTGCCAGCCCTACATCCAACGCTTTACACTCACATTAGACAGAGTTATAAGATTTAAAGTGGATTCCGAACCGTAGAAGCATCTATGGCACCGCCCAGACTCGAACCCGAGATCTGTGTCCCCCAGCTCCAGATCGTTAGTCATTTGGCCATCAGGCTCAAATTTTGCACATATACGCTATCTTGATTTTTTTTTTTTTAAATTCTATTTAATTCTTCCAACGCTCGAATTTCATTCGCTGCAGAACATTGATCTCGATGTTAACAATTTTAAAGGATTTTCATCGATTGAAAGAGATGCTCAAAGCATTGAACAACTTGAAAAAGCAACTGGCAGAAGGATTTTCAGATGCGGAAGATATGTACAATATCCATACATATATATCAACAATAATTACTAAAAATAAATTTAAATTATACGTACTTTCTTTATATGAATTACAATTAACAAATCTTTTCCTGTAATTTTTTTCCCATAAAAAACACAATTTTTTCCCCATAACTTTAAAGAAAGCTATTTTGACGCGCTCACAATAGTGACGCAATCCCAGCGTTCGACAAGGGTTTACTGCACATGAGAAACACGAGAAAGAAAGTGAATTGAAAAGTGAAAAATAATTAAGAAAGTTTAAAGAAGAAAATAATATCTAAGTCAATGGGCAAGTTGTAGAAAAAAGGGTTGTAGGAAGATAATTTTCTAAACAATAAAGATTATTAAACCTCAGTTATCAAGAAAATAATATCGCAAGCTGTGAATCAAGGAAGTAAACAATATGTAGATAACAAAATGTTTCGTCACAATTGCAAACCACTCAATTATTATTCAAAATTGATAACTGTAAAATTAATTCAATTAAGTGCAAAAAATTTATTTTTTCCTTGTGTTTGAACTTTGCATTTGTAGAATATCCAATCTATCCATCATTTTCATCACGGAATATCATTCTAGAAAAATATTTCGAATGCACTTTTACTAAGCATGCAAGTTTGAATACCCAACATAACATGAATGTACCGCTATCAGTCAACTGGCTGCAGATCAAAGAAAGATGAGAACACAATAAAAGAACAGAACAAGGAAGAAGAAAGCGAAAAACAAACATCACCTTAGAACAATATGCTGTCCCAAACAATTAGATGTTTCATGCTTAACTTTCTCTCTCGATCTTCGAGCGGACAGACCCACATTTGGAGGACAATTCTGGGAACATATCGTTGTCCTACATTTGGATGGTCAAAGGTCGCAGATGGTCTAACTAGGTATTTATTCTCTTCGCTGTGCAATTGAAGATCTCGCATGCATTACAATTTTTTGGTTGCACAATCGACAATTCATCATTTATTTTATGCATGTTGGTGTCATAACGTTTAATTTTGAAATAGACATAAATGGTGCCAACAGAACATAATGAATAGCTTGTGATGATTTGATCCTGGTTTTACAAGATATCTTTTAAAAAAAAAATCTTTTATGTCTTTTTAAATTATATATCTTTAAAAAAAAAAATAAAAGATATATAAAAATCTAACTATAAATCTAAAAGTGTATAATTTGAAGAGCTTGTAAATAAATTGAGATTTACTTCGCAGAAAGGACGAGTAAAATTAAAAATATTTTAGAAATAAGATTTTTATAAATGTAAAGCAATAAGAAAAAAAAATTAGACTATGTTTTATAAATGAGGTTATTTGAGTTATTTGTTAAACGAATAGCTTATGATGAATTGATCCTGATTTTACAAGATTATATATATATATATATATATATATATAAAAGTCTAAAGGAGTAAAAGAATAATTTGAAAAGCTCGTAAATAAATTGTGATTTACTTCTCTGAAAGGACGAGTAAAAATTAAAATTTCTTTTTAGAAATAAAATTTGAAAACGTAAAGCAATGAGATAAACTAATTTTCGATTTGATGTCTCAAAAATGAGGTTATTTGAGTTATTTGCTAAACGACTTCAATTCAATTGGATATGAAAGAAATAAAAGTATGGACCATCTAGCAGAGATAAATATTATTATTGTTCTACAAAATTCAAATTTATTAATCAATAGAGTTAATTATTTTTTATTAACAGCTAATATTATTATTTAACAGCTAATAGTCTATATATTAATAACTAATTTTTAGCTATTTTATAGTTAATAATATATAGACCATTAGCTGTTAAAAAATTAACAACTAATCATACTGGAGCTAACCATTTATTTTATGGGGTAAATAATTAACTTTAAATTTACTTTTATTTAGGAGTTGGTTACATAACTTTAATAAATTAACTATAATTTTAGGAGTAAATAATAATTTTCATTTATTATTTACTATGGAGCTATATAATATTTACTATTATTTATTTATGGAGCTAATCATATTGGAGTTCAGGAAACGATATAATATACTATATATATTATATGTTTATTAAAACAAAGGAAAGGTCAAGAGAATGCCTTGCTGATTCAAAGAATTCAAGTTTTCTCAGAGTTTCAGCTGTTGTTTCTGCTCACGGGATAAGCGATTGGTTTAATGTCCATTTATTTTAAACAGGAACCAGCTATGCGCTTAATTGCATTTTTCGCAATTCAATGGCTAATGTATGCTGACAATTTGGATACGAACACTGAAATGAAAAAAGTTTAATTGTATTTCAGAGGTATGAGACGGCCTTTTAGAGAAATGGTCAAACTCACTTGTTGCAATAATGATTAGTTTTTGTTGCAATTAATTGAAATGATTTAGGTAACACTTAAAAATATATTGCTGATTTTCACATTAATGTAATTGTTTTATACATGTTGCAATTTAAGTTTCTATGTAAAGAATATATTGATAAACAAATGAAATCTGTTTTCTAATTTTTGCGATACAGTGGGGGAAAATATATATATATAAACTTTATTTAATGATGAAATGTATTAAAAAAAATCAACAAAATAGATGAAATTTTACAATGTATATGAAAAAAGTATAAATAAGGATTTCAAGAAAATTAGAGATGCTTAAGCACTATGCACTGTGCCTTTTATTATTAATCACATTTCTTCTTACGCTAAAAATTTCACTTACAACAGTATAAAAACATGTTAAACTGTTACATACAGAATTTTATTGAAAAGCATTTTGCTTAATCTGGAAATGCAAAAAGTTCAAGGTATTTGAACTAAATCTGTAAATTACAAATTTAAACCTGTAATTGTTAAAGTAATAATAATAACAAGTCAGTTAATCATCCATTAGAAATTAATGGCTAAAATAAAAAAAAAAAAAAATGCTGGTAATAGAGATAAAAAAAAATACAATGAAAGTCTTTAATTTTAAATTGGAAGAATCTAAATCAATGGCATATTTTTAAGGAAGCTTGCACAAATAAAATGTTCTATTCGCATATGTTCGAAAAGGAATAAAATGTTCGATTCGCCATACTTAAAGAAAAGAAGAAGTTGAGATTAAAAAAAGAATAATGTTTATTTATTTAAATTTCTTTATTATTTAAAAAAACAAAGATGCCAGCTTTAATGTGATATCGAACTTTCTCTGAGCTGCAAAAGTCAAAAAAGCTACTGCGAACGTCATCCGCTAACTAGGGCACTAAATATACACGCAGTAGATATTCAATGTACCTCACAATTCAATTTGTTCGTCCGGACATTGAAAATAATATTAAGTCCGTCATTTCCAGTTTAATTAGAGTTTATTATTAAAAATTAAATAAAGACTTGACACGAATATAATCATCGCAGTTTTTGCTTGATCATACATGGCGAACAGATTGTCCACTTCAGATCTAAGATATTAAGAACAACATTATTGATTGAATTTCAATTCATTTTGAACACCTTTTTTTTATCTATCTTTTTTTCAATTCCATCTATTAGCTCCCACTCTCCTAATATATATCTTGTACAAATTTTCAAACGTTAATAAAATACTTCTTATTCATCCACTCAAGTTCAAATACATTTTTTTTTTTTTTTTGAATTTGTATTGGATAACACTTGATGTTAATACAGTTTTTCAAATATTAATGCATTAATTAAATTTAATTAAGTAAATTTAGTTTTTTTTTTTTTTAGATTTAACTTGCATGTATTTATCAATAGATGACGCCATATAAACTTAAAAAGTGAATGAAAATTATTTATAAAGGACTTCTGCAATAGAGTGAAACAAAAGTAGGAATTGACTTTAAAAACATTTTTTTTATATTATTGGTTTGTTAATAATAATCACAGTATCACAACAATTTTTTAATATTTCTTTTAACTAAGTGGCTTTAATTGTATTGATGAAAAATGCTGGAGAGTTAAACTGTGGGTTGCATCTGTTAAATATATATATATTTTTTAAAATTTAAATTTGGGAATAGACGTGATCTTTTGCCAAATGATAATTACCAAGCAAAATTTGAGTTTAAGTTAATTGTTAACACTATAATAATGTATTGGTTATAAAAATTAAAGCCAGACCTAATAAACAACCAATTTTCATTCCATTAATTAAATTTCATCTTCCATCATAAGTTAAGATTCTCTAATAAGTGTTTTTTCTATCAAGACTTGCTCCGCTGCAAATTTTTATGTAACCAGCTAAATTGAAATTTATCAAAGTAATAATAAAAATATGTATATTTAACCCTTTGGACTCGAGGGCTCCGGAGCGGAGCGATTTAAAATTTGTCTTCAAGCTCGAGGGCTCCGCTACGGAGACAATGCAAATAACAATATAAATAATGCGTTTCTTTTAATGCGCATATCAAACTTACATGTGAATAGGATCTTTTCACTAAAATCGCTTCGAGTTGCTGGTAATACGAATGAAAAAAAACTTTGAGTGCAAAGGGTTAATCAAGTTGAAGCAGTTTAAAAGAAAGCTCTAGAAATGCAAAATGTACAAAATGAAAATCAGCTACGTATGCGAAATATTAACTAGCATTGTTTTAATAAATAAAACAGATAAAAGAACATTTTCCTTTATTGGATTGAGTCAAAAATTTTCATTTTTGAGTTGCATTAATAATAGTTGCATAATAGTTGCCGATCATTTACCAATATCAATGGTTATGCCTCTTTAATGTTGCACTTGAAAAAAAAAAAAAGTCAAAGGAAATAAAAAGTGAGTGCACCGGTTATTGATGTTCGACGTTTAGGTCGTCTTCCAAGCAATTCCAGGAAATCTCGGAACAACAGACGGCAGATGGTTTGCGTCCAAAAAAAAAAAAAAAAAAAAAAAAGTATAAAGCATCCCTCATCCAAGAAAAGCAAAATAATAAATAAGGAAACTACTTGGAGATTGAAGGGGGGGGGGGGATTTCTTAACAATCGAAGTGAAGCTTTTATAAAGAGAGGTGAAGGGGGTCATCAAGGGGGACTGATTTCTTAGCACGCGGCGGTCGCGCGTTTGCCACGCGGTACCCCCTGGGGGTTTGTGGCCCATCTGTCCATTGCTCCACACACCGAACACCTGGACTGGCGCGCCTCATTTGGCGACGGAGTGCCGTTGGCGAAAGGTGGAAAAAAAACGGGAAAGGGTGATACTGGAAAAGGGTTGGTTGGAAGGCGGGTTTTTCGGAAAGAGGAAGTGAGGTAATAGTGAACGAGTTGCAATCAATTTCGTTTTTAATTTGTGCCATGAGAATTATTGCAAAAAATTAAAGCTTTTAAATTTTAAAAGGTTCATGAAGGTTTTTTTTTTTTTTCAATGTTTTGTTCATTTTTGTGATTTTTCAATGGCGGATTCATGAATATCCAACTTTTGTGAAAAGTTGATATTTGTGAAGAAACGTGCACAAACAAAACATACCCGAATCATTGAAAAATATACGCCAATAAATGACAAAATATTTCTATACAATGATCAATAAAAGTATATATACAGTATATAATATATTGTTTAGAAATTTAACAATGAATTTTGCTGATTATTTACTTTAAAATTAAACAAATTCATTTCTTACGCAAATGAAGCGATAAATGATAATAAAAGGTTATATTGTTGTGCAATTAAATTTTTCCTTTATTTTTTTTTTTTATACAAGAGAAACTATATATTTATAGGAAAAACAGGTAGATATATGAATGCTATTTGAATAATAAATCAATAGATTAATGCATATTTATTAAAAGGAGAAATAGAATAATTTCGTTAATTTATTTCATAATATATTTTTATGTTGCACTTTAATTACTTTTAGATAATGATTGTGATTTCTTTAATTGGATAAATATTTAGACAAATTTAATTTTTATGCGTGTATGAAATTTAGATTTCATTTATAACACTTTAAAAAAAAAATTTACGAAACTGTAGCATTATTACCTTCAGAAATAAATGAATTGTTTTAGATTTAATTTATTACACATTAAAATAAACTTTACGAAACTGCAACATTATAACCTTCGGAATTAAATAGATTGTAAAGCAGATAAAATTTTTATTTAAATATGAATAAAATAATGCATATTCATTAATGAAGAAAATTGAGTGAAAATTAGCAAATCTTAAATGTGGGATATTGAGGTTAACCAATATACACTCATGTCCATAAATTAAGGATAATGAAGTTCAGGCAAAGAAAGAGACAGAAGCAAAACAAATTTGACTTATTTGTAAAGTCTATTTATTAAACAAAAGGCAAAAAGAGCAAAAAAAAGATGCTATATGTTTGACATAATTAATAAAAATTGCGATTTTTACTCCTGGAGCAAATTTCAAAAAAAGAGCCTATTTACAAAAATACAATATAACATGGTTAGTATGATGGTTAATGTGGAGTATGTCTCTCGGACGATGCAATACAGGCCTTACAACGCCTAGGCATGCTGAGTATCAAATTATCCATCTGATCTTGGGGAATATTACACCACTCATCAAGCAATGCCCTCCGAAGTTCCGGTTGACAGGTGGGAGGGGGTTGACGGGCTGCAATTCGTCGGCCAAGCATATCCCACACATGCTCTATTGAATTCAAGTCCGGTGAGTATGCTGGCCAATCCATACGGGTGATATCCTCCAATTGAAGGCATTCGTCTACAATGTTTGCACGGTGAGGACGGGCGTTGTCATCCATAAACAGAAATTCAGCACCCATGGCGCCCCGAAACAAACGTACATGTTGTTCCAGAATGACATCCCGATAGATGTGGCCTGTCATCGTTACACTCTCAACATGCAGGTCAGTTCTGGAACCAAGAATAATTCCTCCCCAAACGAGCCCTCCTGCACCACAGTAACGGTGTCGTTCAATGGTGTTCTCTTGGTGGTAACGGGTACCTGGCGCTCTCCATATGAAAGTCCGGCGAGAATCAGACTGCAAACTAAACCTGGACTCGTCGGAAAACATCACACAAGACCACTGTTGCGGTTTCCATGATGCATGCTCTCTACTCCAGGTTAATCGCAGGCGACAGTGAGTTGCGGTAAGTGGAACACATCTGACAGGCCTACGAGCATATAGACCAATGTGCCCTAAGCGTCTGTACACGGTCTGCCTTGAAACTGTCGTACCGGTAGCTGAAGAGAGCTGACTAGACAGGTCTGATACTGTGCTCCGTCTGTTTCTTTTGGCAGTAACTGCTAAATACCGGTCCTCATTCAGCGTTGTAACTCGGCGGCGACCTGTGCTGTAACATCTACTCACATTACCATCATCTTTTAATCGTTGCCAAAGCCTGGAGATGACACTCTGGGCGATTCCAAGTTCCTCGGATACTTCCAGCTGGGCACGTCCACATTCCAGTCGTCCGATAATTCTACCACTTAAAAAATCACCCAAATGCTTCCTTTGTGCCATAACTATGCGGTTATTGCACTGAAAGGCTTTCTTTGCCACCATTCCTTATATACCCCTCTCTTACACTCTCGTCATTGTGACGTACTATCCGCGCCATCTGGTGGTTTCCTGTAATTTGCATATTCTTCTTCAAGATGTGTGTGATAATTCTACAGGTGAAATTTTTATTTTAGAGTTCAATTTCTGTGTGATTCTGAATTATCCTTAATTTATGGACATGAGTGTATTTAAAAATGGAAATTTTAAGTTCATACATAAACTTCTAAATTAATGCATAATAACAAAAATAATAAAATAAACCGATATTTGATAGCATTGCTTTTCTTTTTGTACGTCATTTCATTATAAATATTTTGCGATTTTTTCTGTTTGGAGAAATCTTTTCATTTTTCATCATTCCTCTAATAAGTATTTTTTCATCAAAATTTGCTTCGTTGCAAATTTATCCAATTAAAGCTGCATTGAAAGCGTAATAGCTGAATGGAAATTTATCGTGAAAGTAATAATAAAATACGCACATTTAATCATTTTGAAGCAGTATAAAAAGAAAGCTATAGAAATGCAATATAGTTATGAATGTAAAATGTACAAAATGAAAATTAACTACGTATGCAAAAATATAAACTAGCATTGTTTTAATGCATAAAACAGATAAAAGAAACTTTTCCATTATTGGATTGAATCAAAAATTTTCATTTCTGGAATTATATTAACAAACAAATTTTTTTTAATCCATTTGCTGAAATTTGTATTGCAATTCTGAATTATTTGAAATTTCTACTATGTTCATTTAAATTCTTGACATTAGCAATTCTGCCAGTTAAAAAGAAAATGTAATAAATAAATTAATAATAGAAGTTCAGAAAGTTTTTAGCTGCAATTAACATTCAACAACTGCATTTAATTTATATTTTTATTGATTTGACTTGGGAAGACTGATACATATATATTTATATCAATCAATATATATATATGATATATATATATATTGCCTCTTCAGCTACTTTGTCTCAAATTATCCAAAGTGATATTCACTATATCATTAAAATTGTAACTCTAATGATTTGGTTTAAGCTACATATGTCCAAATGAGCTTCCTTGATGTGTAAAAAGGTCTTTCGTTAGTTTTCGCTTCATTTATGCAGAGTCTTATTTCGTTGTAATATTGTATACTTGTAATGTGCAATATTACAAGTATAGAATTAGCATTGTTTTAATAAACAAAACAGATAAAAAAAAAATCATTCCATATTGGATTAAGTTAAAAATTCTCATTTTTGACTACATCTCAATTCTCAACTCAATTTCAATTCTCAACTACATCTCTAGACAGACATTAATCGCGCTATAAAACAGCAGACAGTTTTTAAAAAAAAACATATTAATTATTTTGTACGTTACTGAAGAAACTTCTGGTATACTGCAGAATATTAGAAAATATAACGCGGAGTTTATAACGCGAAATTGTTTCATCATAGTATCAATCAGGTAGCGCATTGCTTCTTGCTTTATTTTAATAGTAGACAGTTAAAAAGTACTAATATAACACTTAATTATTTGAATTATACCCTACTTGTGCAATTTTTGCATTTCTGCTAGAGACAGAAAATGCTTCGACAGTTTTAAGAAATGCAGAAAGAAATCTTCCTTGTCAGGACATCCCCTACGAGGGGCCTTGCTTCTGTGCACCTGTTGCACCGTCCTAATAAATAACTCACCAGGTTCACTTTAACGTTTTTATCCAAAAAAAAAAAAATGTTTAATGGCAGATACTTTTTTAACGCGATGAATAAAATTATGGAAGCTTTTTACGGTGCATTCTAAAATGGTGGAAAATCAATATTAGGTAAAGATAAAATTGCTTTATTAATTAGAAGGTATATTGCTTATCACCTTATGTTAATAGATATGTTGTAGGAAAATCAATATTAACTAAAGATAAAATTGCTTTATTAATAAGAAGGTATGTTACTTATCACCTTGCGTCAATACATATGTTGTTGGAAAATTAATATTAACTAATAAAATTGCTCTATTATATTGCTTATGTTAATAGATATGTTTTTGGAAAATCAATATTAACTAATAAAATTGCTTTATTAATTAAAATGTATATTGCTTATGTTAATAGATCTGTTGTTGGAAAATCAATATTAAATAAACATAAAATTGCTCTATTAATTAAAAGGTATATTGCTTATGTTAATAGATATGTTGTAGGAAAATCAATATTAAATAAACATAAAATTGCTCTATTAATTAAAAGGTATATTGCTTATGTTAATAGATATGTTGTAGGAAAATCAATATTAAATAAACATAAAATTGCTCTATTAATTAAAAGGTATATTGCTTATGTTAATAGATATGTTGTAGGAAAATCAATATTAAATAAACATAAAATTGCTCTATTAATTAAAAGGTATATTGCTTATGTTAATAGATATGTTGTAGGAAAATCAATATTAAATAAACATAAAATTGCTCTATTAATTAAAAAATTGCTTATGTTAATAGATATGTTGTAGGAAAATCAATATTAAATAAACATAAAATTGCTTTATTAATTAAAAAGGTATATTGCTTATGTTAATAGATATGTTATTGGAAAATCAATATTAAATAAATATAAAATTGCTCTATTAATTTAAAGGTATATTGCTTATGTTAATAGATATGTTGTAGGAAAATCAATATTAACTAAACATAAAATTGCTCTATTAATCAGAAGGTATATTGCTTATCATCTTATGTAAATAGATATGCTGTTGGAAAACCATTATTAAATAAATCTAAAATTGCTTTTATTAATTATAAGGTATATTGCTTATCACCTTATGTTAATAGATAGTTAAAAGATATTTATGATGCATTAACTTAAAAATAAAATTATCAATTTCAAACCTCTTTAATTGCACCTTTTGCATTTTAAATCAGAAATAGAAAATGTGACTAAACTTGAAGTATAAAAATTAAAAAAGTCGCTTTATTTGACCATTATAATCAGTTTCATTTCAGACTTAGCACCTGTGCAGTTAATGCTTCATGCAACATTGTCTAACATGCTTTAGGTATTTCTATCATATCATTAGTTTCTCAATCACATAAACAGTAATAAAGCATGCCTTTTTATAAAATTACTGCAGGCATTTAATACATTATATTAGCAACAAAATTTTTAATGCATTCCTTCACATTCGCAGTATTTGCAACGTCTGTAGTATCTTGCTAATGTCTCTATTGCATTACTGCAAAACAGCACCTACTTTTAAGTCATATTATACTTCTTGCATGAGGACATTGAAGACACGTCCACTATCATTGGCGCTCATTAAAAAAAGAGGCAAATCAATTTACAGCTGCACTTGTAAGGGGTTCTTGCCCTCCCAATAAAAACAAAGAATGCAGTAGCAGTTCTATCGGTATGCAGATAGAAAAGAGACAGGGGCCCCACACAACACTTCCACTGCTCAAGATTTTCCTCGGGCAAATCTTGAGCAGAAGTAAAAAAAAGGGGAGGGGGTGACTGGGGATAAAAAAAAAAGCAGCTCCAATAAACAGTCTGAAAGGTCATTACAAAAGGCCCGAAACCGAGGGGTCACCAAAAGCAGCAGGTGAAAACGGCCCAAAAAATCGAACTTAAAAACACCGTGCCTTTTAGAAGTTCCGGCATCACGAAGAAGAAAAAAAAAAAAAAAGAAGAAAAATTAAACTACATAAAATAACCCAAGGTCTACCAAGAGCAGATGGTAGCCCAAGAAAAGCAATTCATCAACCCGGGGTGTGGAGATCCGAGGAAAATTATATGCTCAGCACGTGGCGGACGCGTGGCCTTCCCCTACCCCCCTTTCCTTGTTACTACCCAACCAACAAGCTACAGACGATTTTCGATACGTTATGGAAGAAGGTAAGGGGGAGGGGGTCGAAGAAGAAAAATATTACCAGATTTGTTTCTTAGAATATATATTTTTTCCCCACACTTCAAAAAAAAAAAAAAAAAAAAAAGAAGGGAGAAGGTGAGTAGGTAGCCAGTAGCATAAACGGTAGCCACTGGATCATTGGGTGGCATTTCCGAATGGTTGGAATGTTGGCTATGCATTGGTCGTCGTTGGAAGGCCAGGATTGCACATTCTTGGCCTCTTCATGCCGTTCCCCGTATTCGGTTAGGGTGCAATAACACTCGGGATTTTTCGTTGGGATATAATTGCAGGGTAGTTCCGGAAGCTCACAGGTGAAAATATCGCATCAAGTGTAAACACAGTTATAAATCCTCACTAATGGATAAATTGTTTTTCATCACGCAACAAATTGGTGATTGCAATGAGATTTTATATTTTATATTTTTTTTGATATTTGATATTTTAGCAACAAATGGTTTATATGAAATTATTTTTACCATACTTCTTTATATGAGCATATGCAGATGAAACCAGCATACAAAATAGTGTCATTTGATCTTGTAAACTGCTAATTTTTCTTTCAAAAGATAAAAAAGACGGTTAAAACTCAATTAAGAATTTATTGCAATTTAAAAAATTTCTGTAAATCTATGTTACATGCTAAAATTAAAATAACACAAGACCAATGGTGAAAAAGAAAAAATATTTTTAAAGACTCTATCCGGGAATTTTTTTTTTTTTAATTTCATACTATCATCAATATAACATCAACGCTTTTTAGACTGTGATTGAAATTGACTGATTCTTCTCATCTATAAATTTTAAAATAAAATTCATTAATTTTTGTTGTTGAAATTATACACTGGTTGCCAATATGATATTTGCAAAATGAATGTTATAATGTCAATGAATATAAGTTTAGTTATCAACACTAGCAGGAATTTGAGCATTAATAAATAATCACACGAGACACATTTAAATAATCACAAAGGTGGATTTCAGCGGATTTCACCTGGAAAACATCTGGAGAATTCTAATGGGCTGGCAAATAGAAGTGGTCTTCGCCATAAGGGCTGCAATGACTCATTGCAAGACCCAGTGGTATTAGATTTTAGCATCCAGTGAAACACAATCCTTAAGGACAGATACGGCTTAAATTTTACAAACATGGGCCGAGATTATAACCATGGTACCGAACGCCAAGCGCTAATTTCAGGCCCCCAGTTTCTTAAAATAAACTATGAAAAATATAACTTGCAACAATAGAATTATCTTCATTAAGAGAATCGCAAAAAAAAAAAAAAATGTTTACAGTGCAAAATGTTTGGCTATTATCGGCGAATATCCAAAGCCTAAAATTTAGATTGGAGTCTTGAGTTCAATAAACTCAAGACGTTAATTAAATTACAATTCTATTATTTCTAATTGAATATATATATATATATAGAAATATTATGATATCAATTTATGAAAAATTTTATTGAGAATTGACATTCATTAAAACTGAACAACAAAAATAATAATAAATAAATAATAAACTTTAATCTTTCTGATCATCATTATGCATAAAACAAAAGTTTTTTTTTTCTACAATAGTTTTTATTTTCAACTTTCTTAACATTAATTTTGAGTCTCTAGAATATTTTAACTCATTATCTATCAATTTGATATGATATTTTTGAATATCGCTATGAATGGTAAAATAATATTTTATGCCAATTTTTATCTACAATTTGGGAAAAAAAACAGCAGCTTATTTCCTCACAGAATCTTGATTTTCTTTCACAAGGCCTTTTTTTTTTTTTTATCGGAGTAATTTAAAAATTTGCATTAATTTTGTTGTTGTCGTAAAGCTTAAATATAACTTCATTTTACCCAGAATAAATTTAAACAAATACTCGCCTTTTTTTTTTTTTTTTTTTATATATATAAAATCATTTTTTAAGCAATTTTACCGGTCTTTTTTAAAAATTATATTATCTCAAATGTAAAGAATTTCTGCATAACATAACATTTAGATCTCCTAACAGACCAGGGCTGTGGAGATCTTGCACGTGCTACATATGGCTATGTACTATTATAAAGAATGTGGTTTAACATAAAATAGTGAATTTCTTAAAAATATTGAGATTTTAATTTACTTAAATTTATTTTTCAGATATTTTATAACACAAAATATATGAAAGATAATGAAATTAATTTTTAATGTTTTCATTTTTTAAAAATGCAAACATTTCCAGTTTTAACCTATCAAGACATTTCCTATTTCAGCGATTAAAACACCTTTATTTGTTTAACGATTAAAAACAAACTCTTTGAAAATGAACCAAATATTTTTATTGTATAACTTTTTTGTTTATTTGTCATTATGAATCTATTCAAATTGTAAATTTTTATCAATTTTTTCGTTTAATAAATATCATTAAATTTGTCAAGTGTTCTGTGTGACAAAAATTTTTTTCTTCATTTCTTCCACGGCGGACTGCGGGAATTTTTTCCACTTCAAAGGTGGAAAGCAGAATTTATTTATTTATTTATCTTTATTTTTAAATGAGTCCCAAGGGAGATAAAAAAAATTGGATACTCTAAAATTGATTAATTTTCATTTACTTATACATTTGAGTTCCTAGTACTATACAAATGATATTTCGAACTTTTTCATTGCAATTCTGGATATGCAAGTATATAAACTAAAAATAACTAATATTTTTGCTGATAATAAATCATATAGAAAATGTATTCGTGAGCAATTCTTTGATTTATAATTTTATTATTCATTAAACACATAAGCCAAATATTCGTACTTATTAACTGTATCTACTACTTTTAATTTTACACAAAGACTTAAACAAGAATGAAAATTCAGACGTAATTTTTTTCTTCAATGTTTTGCAGAAGTGAGAGATTTTTTTTTACTTTTATAAACATTAATACCGCTATACATAAAATAGAAAAATCTTTAGTGATATTTCAGAGATCCAATTAATAAAGGTTTCTGTTTAATTACAAATCAAAACTCAGTTAATAAATGTTTTGAAAAAAACATGTTGTATCATATAGTCCATATTGGACTTTGGCCCCCTAACAATATGACACTGAAGTCATTTGGCATCCGAAGTTATCCGTTAGTTTAATCGTTAATTATCTGAAATGTTAGTTATTATTTATATAGCTTTCCGTAACTAACTAACTAACCAACTTCTCGACATTCTAACCAGTCCATGTTAGACCATGAACTAACAATACAACTCTGAAGTCATTTTGTATCCAAAGTTATCCGTTAGTTTTGTCGATGATTATCCGAAGTTTTGGCTATTATTTATAGAGTCTATTTATTTTATATTATCGTAACTAATTTACTAACTAACTTCCCGGCACTACAGTCCATGTTGGGCCATGGCTTCGCTATCAATACGACTCTGAAGTCGTTTAGAACTGAAATTATCCGTTAGTTTAGTCGTTAGTTATCCAAAGTTTTAGTAATTATTTATATAGTGTTGAGTAACTAACTAACTACCAGACACAGCAGTCCATGTTGGACTATGGCCTCCCTAACAATACGACTCCAAATCCGTCTGTTTTCCAATGTGTGATCTTTAGGTCCTCAGATCCTTCTCCACTTTATCAATCCATCTCTTTTTTTCCATGTTTCAGAACTTAAATCATTAGATAGTGTTACGAAACTAATTAATTCCCCGGTACTATAGTCTGTGTTGGACCATTGCCTCCCTAACAATATAATTCCAAAGGCGCCTGTCTCCAGTATTGGTTTTCCAATTTGAGATCTTTTCTTCAGATTCTTTTCCACTTCATCAATCCATCTCATTTTTCCAGGTTGCAAAATTCTAAGCCATTAGATAATATTGCGCAAGTAATTCTAAATCAATTTCCTGTCCTTGTGAAAAGTGGAATTTGTTAGTATTCTAAAATTTCTGTGATCTGCAAATCTAAAAGCTCTGTTGTATACTTCAGATGCTTCATTGACCGAAAAGTTTTTAACATATTTCGTTTTTAATCCTTTGTCTTTTTTTAAATCAACTCATTAAGTGTTGAGCAATCAAATAAATCTTAATTAGATCTTGTTAAATACATTTTTTCTCAGACTTTATTCCAGTTTTATTTCTAGAAACAAGTTAATGGAAATCAAACCCTTTTTTGATTAGGAATTCCTGAAAATTATATTTTATTATTTTTCTTTAAAAAAAAAAAAAAACAGGTATCGGCATTTCCCACAGACACACAAACCAATCACGTGTCACGCGAAACAAGACGATTTCGGCCCTGAGAATGGACAGGTGTGTTGAACTATTTTTGCGCAAGGGAAAACGGAAATGACCACTGAATGCTTTTCCCGGATGGACATTTCCCGACGGACGGAAGCGACCACAAAAGAGACAGTTTCGCTCAGATAAATTCACCCCCGAAAAGTATGCGGTTTTGCCGAAAATCGGGAGGGAAAAAAAATAGGTCTCGCTAGGTCCGTGTGGAAACAGACAAGCTAATGATGTGAAATTATAGTGTAATGATTAATATATTTAAAGATCAAAAAGAATTAGATCAAAAAAAAAAAATTAAATAAAGAAATGCAAATTAATACAGAGTGCGAAATAACTATTGAAACACATTAAAATATTACATTAAAAAAATATAAGGATCATAAAGAAACAAAAAGTCTTTACTAATTTGTAATGTAAATATAAAAGTTTTTAAATTTTGACGTAAAATCCTTTAACTTCTAACAGTACATTCAAGAGATTCTCAAATTCATACAGATTAGTAGCTTGCATCTGAAAAGATATTGAAATAATATCCTCTATGATGCATTATTTCCACTGCTGCAAAATTAGTGCAAGCTACATCATAGATACAATCTATCACAAAAAACTCCATGTGAAAAAATTCCATAACTATTAAAAGTAGATTCAAGAGATTCTCATATTCATACCGATTATTAACTTGTATCTGAAAAGATATTGAAATATTATCTGCGATGTATTGCTTCCTGGTTGCAAAATTAGTACAAGCTATATCATAAACACAATCTATCACAAAAACCCCATGTGAAAAAAATCCTATAACTATTAATAGCATAAAGAGATTCTCAAATTCATACAGATTAGTAGCTTCCATCTAAAAGATAAATAATATCTGCGATGTATTGCTGCCATTGCTGCAAAATTAGTACAAATTATATCATAGACACAATCTATCACAAAAACCCAATGTTAAAAAAATCATATAACTATCAGCGGTACATTCAAGAGATTCTCGAATTCATACCTATTATTAGCTTGCATCTAAAAAGATATTGAAATAATACCACCTGTGATGTATTGCTTCCATTACTGCAAATTACTACAAGCTATATCATACACACAATCTTTCACAAAAAAATCCCACGTGAAAAATCCAAAGGAATATTAAACAATACACTCGACTCGTGAACCAGTATGGTAACTAGATCACGAATGGTGCAGGTCTCAGGTTCAAATCACCTGGGCAGCATCCGTTGCAGTTATTGCTTTCAGAAATGAGGAGATTGAGGCGATTTTTGGACAGCTGGTAAAAACTCGCTTCGAAATCAGACTGCTTAAGAGAGGTGTCTGTGTATTTCCTTACAACACACAAATACGAAGGAGTTGCACCTAAATGACGACCTGGAAGGATATGCCCACACTTCATCACCCATCGATGGGTCGTTCGTGGTACATATAAGTGGGATGTCACAGCGAAAAAAAAATCCCTTTTACTGGGTTTGTACTGAATTGTTGAATATGCGAATCCCAAGATGCAGCCCAATGCTCTCAATTCAGATGCTTATACCAAATTAATACGAGCATCAAATTAATACGAGATATTGTAAATCTTTTTTTCGAGATGAGTCTAAGTTCTGATTCAAGTAGACATAATTCATTAAAATATTATTTATTGAAAATTGTAACACTATTATAAGCTGAATGTTTTTATTCGAAAAAGAAATGTAAATCTTAATTATGATATTTCACCATTTAATTTACATGTATGTTTGTATTCATGTATGCATTCATATCGATGTATTAAATGCATTTTTCGAGAAACGATAAAAACGGCAGCGAGTTTCTTTTTACTGCTCTTGAAAAAAAAAAAAAAAAAAATGTTGTAAACACTTTAAATATAAAAATTATCTGTTAATTTTTTATTTTTTCTCTTTAGATTTAATAGTTCTTTTTCCAGAAACAATAAAAGTGGCGTTAATCTACCTTGCTTTGTTATCAGAATAATTTCTCAAAATAAAAGTAGATGGCGCCACGAGAGATATAATGGGATTTTAAGCCTTCAGATCCTACAATCTCCGCCGATTTTATGGTAACACCTGTTTACTCGTGCTCCTCTTTCTTCATGAGACTGGAGGCAAGAAGAACAGGGAAATAAATCTTGAACCCGTGTGCCGTTCTATCGCAATTATGTATTGTTATTAACGGATAAAGTAGGGAATCATACAAAAATAATTTTTATGCATATTGTATTATATTATTACTCCAATTTGCAAAGTATTTTAAAAGGGCCTAGGTTCGAATCATAACATAAAGATATGGCCATAAATAATTGGAATTATTACCAAAAGGGGACGTAGCACTCTTAACTTCCTTAATAATTTCAATTTATACGTAGGATTAGCTGTGTAAAGAATGTTAATAAGTTTGTAAAAAAAATTAAGTTTAAAAATAAAAAATTGCTTTTAAAATTAAAAAATTACTATAAAATAAGTGAAAATAAAGCTAATAAATAGAAAAGTTTAAAAGAAAGTTTAAAAATTAAAAATATTAAAATTAAAAAATTAGATAAAATTAGGGACCAGTTGTAGATGCCGTAAATATTAGAGTGTATATTATTTTTCAAAGAAAAAATAATGAAAATTACCGAAAACTTAATTAAATAATACTAATGATTCTTTTTTTTTTACGACTTAAGTTTAAAAAGAAAAAAAAAAAATTTAAAATGTATGTATAAAACTAATGATGAAAAAAATTAAATAAAACTAATGATGAAAAAAAAAAAAACGATAAAACTTATTTTTTTTTTTTTATTTCATTTATTAAATCAATAATGATTTATTTTTTTTTGTCTATTTTTATAAAAAAATATCATATTTATTTTTAATTTATTTTTTATTTCATCAGTAAAGTTGGTTATAAATAATAAATGGCGTTTTTTAAAATTATTATGAAGGAAGGACAATAAATAATATGAAAATGTTAAGTAAGAAAGAAATTGTAAATATTAAACTTCTAAAACTTCATAAAATAAAATTAAGAAAATTAAATAAAACTTCAAAAATTAATGACAATTTGATAGATTCAATTAATAATATATTATTATACAATTTTTCTGCACTGTTTATTTCTCAAATTATTTCTTATCAAATATTTCGAAATAGCATAATTAAATTATTTTTTATTTACAACTGATATTTTTTTTTCTGAAAGTTGAAACATAAAGCGAATATTTTAATTATTTTTATATTTATTTATGATTATTATCATTTATTACTTTTTTTTTTTTTTTTTGCCCTTACTGGATCTAAATTACTTGATTCTAAAATTTCGATTAGTTAAATAGAAGGAAAAATCAAATTTTATGACATGTCGTATTTATAACAGCAAATTGCAAAACTTACTACTCATTTAAATAAAAAATTTTAAATGTTTAATTAAATGATTTTACTCGTTTTATTAGATTCAATTGTCATGAACCGTGTTATTGTAATTATTATTATTTTCAAACAGAATTTGTGACAATGATCCGATAGATGGCAGCACATAGCAAATATTTTGTCTATTGCTATGTTTTCCCGAGACAGAGGATTTATGCCAAGTTATAGGAGCAAAAAGGAAAATTAATTCACATACCTCCTTTTCAATTATTATAAAATTACAAATTATAAATTATTATTAAAACAGATTGCTTAGAAGATCAAATTAAAAAAAAGCGAGATCTTGGCTCTTAATTTATACGGAGAAATGCAAAAAGCTTGAAAAAGTCGTATAATAAAATTTAAATTAATAATTAATAGGCCTTAAGCTTAGTATACTGAAAAATCACACAGTAAATTAAAGAGCAATGCGATTGAGTTATATTTACCGAAAACACCTCCTTGTGTTGGTACACGCCACGAGTGCGTTTTTTCTTCAAAAATTTTACAAAATTCAAAGCTGAAACAAAAATTTCAAAAAATTCATAATTCGTATACCAGCAGAAATGAAAAAAGGCGAATGTTTGAAAATGAAACATTCAAGGGATTTGATTGACTGAAAGTAAGTTAACGAACTACACGGAAACACGAATTCTATCACCACAAACTTTCAAGGATTTATGTGACTTTTTTTTTCTTTTTGAATTTTATACATAAAAAGCTCCATTCAAACACCTAAAAAGTAAGTTAAACAATTTAAAATATCCCTTTTCCTTTTATTTTATTTAATTGTTATTTTTAAATTGTAAATTATTTATGGTATTCTATCATCATTTTGGTATTTAGCCAAGCCAAATTTTGCCCAATCATCAATTTTTGTTTTGGCGAGGGGAAAACAACAATATAAACAATTTCGAAAATAAAACAACCCATTTTCATAAAAACGAATACCCGTTTAATTTAAATTCGTTTTTTTAATAAACTTTTAGAAATGAAAATTAAGGAAATAAAAATGTGCTACATATGACATATTTGGCAATTTAGCGCCTGTTCTTGTCTAACGGAAAAGTTACTACGTTTTATTGAGAGATCTATTGTATATAAGCCGATCCCAGTGGTATAGCTTTCTAAAAGGTCTAAAATTCTCGACCTATACACAAAAATATATACGGTATTTATTATTCAGAACAAGAGTATCTAAACTTTCAGCTTAGTGGGTCACAAATGAATGGGGATGGGAAGACTGTTTTGAACCACACGCAAAATATTGCCAATTATTAGCTTTAAAAAAAAAAAACGAATTCTTAACAAAGAAAATAAAAAAGCGAATCAAAAAAAAATAAATAACAGCATAATTAAAAGCGATAATTAACAGCAAAAAATTATACCATCAATTAACATCATATTAACAATAATTAATAGGATTGCCTTGAATGGTATATAGAATACTGCTAATTAATTCCAAAATTCTATTTGTCTGTCTTTTACTTGTTTGTCATGACAAACAAGCAAAAAATGTTTATATCATCATCATCATTAGTTCTATAGCCCTTGAAAATCTTGATCTCCTTTAAGACTTTTCGCCATTCCACATGACTAGTCGCTTTTTGTTGCCAGTTAGTGATTCTCAATCTCTTCGACTTGATCCCCCCGTCTAACTCTTGGCCTTCCTCTGGGTGTGGATCCACTGGGGATTTTCTAAGGGGTCTTCTTTTGTTTTGTTTGGCTTCATTCTATATATCCGAGCCATTAGATTCTCCTTTTACTTATCTCAGTGACAATATCTCATTTCTTGTAAAATCACAGATCTCTTTATTTTGTTCTAATTATATTCATCGTTTTCACATATGGCTACAAAAACCTTTCTCAAACATTTTTCTCTCACATATTTTCAACAACTCCACCTCACATTCTCATAGTCCATGTCTCAAAATCGTCGATCAGACAATCGATCTGATGATAACTGCAAACACAAACTTTAACAAACTTTTTGTTTAAGTACGATGATCTTAACAGCTTAAATAAAAATGTAATAACAATGTTTCGTTTTTTTTTGAATTATTAACAGTTTATTTAAATTTAATTATCGAAATAAGAAACATTTTAGAAGATAAAAATTGAAAATGTAATTTGGTTGTTAGATAAAATAAGAATCGATGCACTCCTAAATTTAATTATTTTTTTAAAATATATTCATGCCATTATTATTGTTTTATAATGAATAGTAAAATATATTTATGCCTTATTGCAAATAAATATATTTCTATATACAAAGAACTTTTAAAAATATTTATAATTTAAAGTTATGTAACATTTATAACAATACTTGTTCACAAGTTGGCAGCTCTATTTTAGATGAAAATGCAATTGCATCATTCATGAACAATAAAAATTCGTTCATGTTTTAGATTTTATTTTTACGATGACTTATAAAGAATTTTTCAGTTACAAATCGCTATTTTAATACACATACAAATTTTTTTCTTTTAATGGTTTGAGCGCACATCAGTATTTAAATAAGAATCAATCCATTAAAATAATAAGTAAAAATATTACTATCCTCCCCCAAAAAAAGGTTTATATCATAATAGTACATGCTAAAATTCTGAATTCAAATGTTTAATTTGGTAAAATAAAAATTCTTAAGAAAAAAGGTGTTAAAAAATGACGAAAAATAAATTAAAAAAGATGTAATTATCTGTCATTCTAATTTTGCTAAAAACTCTTTTGGTATACTTTTGCTATAAAAAAATTTTGCTATACTTTTATATAATAAATTTAAAAAAAAAACTGTTTACAAAGTAGGCAATGAAAATTTAAATAAAATTCTAATATTTTGAATAAAATTATAATTTTACACTTCTTTTAATTGGCTAAAAAATAATCGTAAATAAATTTAATAGCTTAAAATTTTTATTTATTAATTAAGAAATAATTATAAACATTTTTACTAAAATTGCTATACTAGATAAAAAAATTAAGTTAAACAAATGATATATATCTGAGTTTTGAGACTCTCTTTCATAATTTTGTATGAATATATTTTATAGACATAAATATTTAGCCAATCATTCATAGATGGCAGCACGAAAATATAAAATCACTCCACTTTTTTTCTTATTTAATGAAACGAGCTAACATACGTACTAGAGCAAAGTAAAGATGAAACAGAAATAAGACTTAAAATTAAGAGAAAATGAAAATTTAAAATAAATAAAAAAAGTAATAAAACTAATTAAAAGTTGTATTATAGCTTATTATTTCTACAAAAGCTAAATTTTTTTTTTTTTTATTCTTTTAAATTATTCAATAATAAATATTTTTTTTTATAAAGTTTTTCGTTTCCTTTACTTTTAAACAAACATAGGACATAAAAAATTTGGGGTGTTCCTAAGGAACAATTAAAAAATGATTTTTTCCATAGACTTTTCTGCAGTAATTTTAGATATCATTTTAATTAATGAAACTAAGAATATAATTTTTCTGATTTATATCTAAATTTTTCTAAATTTTCTAATATCTAAATTTTTGGAGATGTACGGCTCCTTGTGATTTGTTAAATTCACAATTATAAATAATAATGAAAAAAAATTTTTTTTTTTTTCGATAAAGTTTTGAGGAATACTGAAGTAAAAAATGAAAATAAAAAAAAAGAAAACAAGAAGTAAGGAATTAAAAAAAAAAAAAAAAAAAAAAATTGAAATTTGATATAAAAATTAATTAATGAAGTTAATATTCTAAATATACTTTTTATTATTGAAAAAAACAATAAAACTCCTTTTATAGATTGAAAATAAGCATGAATTCATAGACATATAAAGAAACACTATCGAAATAATACAATTTTTTGGAAATGCACTGTGTTGCTTTTTTAAACTGTTGCAGACGCGGAATAAAACATTTTTTTATTCCGCATCTTGTACCTACCTATATCTAATTATTTTTTACTTTAAGATTTAATTTTTCTTCAATGTCCAGTGTTAAAAACCTAATTAATACTAGAGAACTGAAGGGCATTACATTTTCAAATAAAAAATAATGTGTATTAAGCTAATCTTGTAAGGAATTGCTTACGTGTTTCCAAAACAAAAACAATTTTTAAAATTTTTAAAATTCTTTTATTAATTTAATATTAAATGTTTAAAGAATGTATATTCGAAGGCCAGATAAATTGGTCTAAATATTCGCCACTACAAAGGTTGATATATACTAGATTAAGCTTTACTACTGAAGACTTTGCTATACTTCCACAATATTTTTGCCACCCTATATACCCACAAGAAGGCATATGGGTTGCCTCGAATCGAAAGGTCATTGCGGCCTTTGGTTTATAGTGCCCCGGAATAAACACCAAAGATTTCGATTAAGTTGCAGGTTTCTTACTCGATTCCCTTAGTTCAGAGATCTACTGTGCTATCCATTTGGTCGCTCATGTCCATGTTAAAATAATAGATTCTTCCAATTTTAGACTTATTTGTAGACTAAAAGCATCGGCTACTGGATTACGAAATAAACTATGATTTTTAGAAAACTTCTTCAACGTATACAATCATTACACCATCTTTTGCCTACAATTGAACTTTAATGGAAGAATTCGAAATTGTAGAGTAAGTTGGCATTTATAGTATAAAAGGTAAAAAGGCAAAAAAAAAAATGTACTGACCACTGCCACGAAATCGTCGAAGGTGATGGCGTAGGTCCTGTGTTCGCGCGCTTTGGAGGCGAGCACTTCTCTCTTAGAGGGTTCGATGCACTCCCTGGAAATCGGGGCTCTCCAGGGCCACCAGGAAGTCATCCCAGGGGATCTCGCCGAATCCCTCGTTGTCGAACTGTGGACAAATTCAAAACATGAATTAAATTTAAAGTTTTTAATAAAATAAACAAATATAAGTTAAAAAATAAAGCAGTGTGCGGCCTAAGCAATCAAACTGCAACCGGATGTGGTTGGGTTGAGATACTTGAGGTGCAGGTTGGAGAACTCAGCTTTATTGACACACGCACAAACACTACACACATACAACTAGAGACATACGATATTTAACGCATTTAAAGACAGATAATTATAGATTCGTGGAATGATTCCCTTCTCAGCAGAGAACCCGAAACTGGGATACACGCAGGGTGCGCGAAATGTACTTCCTCTCTGGATGCAAGTCTGTATACCAAAATGATTATTTCTCTTGAACGCCACAGGAGGCGTTCCTGCCAGTGCGTAGGGGAAGTATGGCTTACAGTTATAAATTAAAAACTAAAAAAACATAGAAAGAATTAAGTTATCCTTAAAATTACGTTTAAGAAATCTGTCACTCAATCATAGTTACAATCATGCTTGATAGCTGCTAAGAATATGAGAAACAAAAGTATTTGTAATAATGTGATTAAACGAAACAGTATTAGATGGCGTTATAATAATTGTAGAAGGGAATGACTTTAGTGCAGTTTTTTTTTTAAAATTCTATTTATGTTTGGTAAGTAAAACCTACTGATGGCTGATGGGAGGACATTTAAGTGTAAATTCCTCACATTTGTATATCATATGTTAGAAAATTAAGAAAATTCCTATTAGTAGCCTGACTAACATCATAAGATACTTATGCATACTCTATAACAATAGCTACGCAATTTACAACTGGACCAAGTTTGAGGATTGCCCAATGTTTTTGATCTTAAATGAAAATCGTCAGAGAATAGATACAAAAATTTGTGATGGCGTATGTTTAAAAAAATTTAGTATAAAATACCAAGTAAAATTTATAGGGCAGTTTAATCTGACACAAGAAAACCATTTTCTGACTAAATTATTTATACATATATATATTTACTGTGCACTAATTATGTTATTGCTTTTTTCGTAATTTAGCACATTTACAAGTAGTTTCTTGTTTACAAAAGATAGTAACACATTTTTAACATCCGATACATATTAAATTAGAAAATGTTTTTTAACGCTTTTTTAATAATAATAGTGTCTGTCCGCCTGTGTTGCAATAATTGCTCATAGGACCTTAAAGACAACATCAAATGCTTTTTAGATATCAATCATTTGACTTCCATCGTTGGCTATGAATACGAGAAATATATAGCAGATTCAGCATTATTCTAGATGCACCACTATGCCTCTTAGAGCACTCTCTGGAAAATCTTTTACGGGAGAAATGCTTCATAGAGGATTTTCAAAAAACACATTTGGAAATCCGGACAAAATCAACTAAGCAATCCGAACGTCGATACGAGTTACTCAGTCCTATTCGTCACCAAGTCTAATCTTTTCTTGAAACTATGAATAGAGTTAGCCACCTGACCAAAAGTTGTAAAATATAGAATCTAATGAGGAGTAAAATTTGAACCTCTCCTTCAGTATTATACGAATAAATATTGAGTACACATTAAAATATTCAACATTTTGTTTTTCTTGTATACATTTAAAGGAAAAAAAAAATTTGCATAGGAATTTGAAGACAAAAAAGGAGATTTTATTCTGTTGAATCTGCACTGCAAATCACTATCACGAAATCCTTTGAACAACTACATCACGAAGCTATTTACGAAGATAGAGCAGCTTAGAATCTTGTAGATCCGAATAGAATAGATCCTGTAGCTAGAATGTAGTCGATACAGGAGAGTCTGATATCG
This sequence comes from Caerostris extrusa, assembly GCA_021605095.1. Classification (NCBI taxonomy): domain Eukaryota; kingdom Metazoa; phylum Arthropoda; class Arachnida; order Araneae; family Araneidae; genus Caerostris; species Caerostris extrusa. The sequence continues at coordinate 160,867 of BPLR01002997.1, forward strand.
ACTACATGGTTGGAATTTTCTGAATTTTCTTCAATAACAAGCAAAGGCAGTTTCTGTTTCAACAAACAAATACAATTTCTGTTGTCTCAAATAATTTCTCCCAGAAAACATTATTTCTCTCTTGTTGTTGTAAGAAAGATTATTGTCACACTGAATTGTTATTCATCACAAAAATGTAAATTAATAAATTTAGCGTGTTCATGAAGTACTATGAAAAATTTTAATGTTCCTCAATGTTTAGAAAAAGAATAATTATGTGTCCAGATATTAAAAATGAGATAATATCTTGGTTAATATAAAAAAAGAGTTTTCAATTTGTATATTTCATTTATGTTTGCGTATATTTCATTCATGTGCATAATGTATATTTCTTTTTTTTTTTTTTTAAAAAAACATACGTTTTGTGTAATTAATACAAAAATAATTTGTAATTAAAAAATAAAACCATTAATGAAATAAGTAATAATAATACTTGATTCACCATTTTTTAAACGTTTATAATAAAAAGTTGTGCTTTATTAATCGTTAATAAATTATATCCGATTTTTATATAACAATCTCATTCCGGTTTTTATAAACAAATTCTTTTCTTCTTATTATTATTATTATCATTAGGCAATAAAATTTTTAATTTTTAAATTTTTTTTAAAGAAAATCTAATGTAATAAAAATAGAAATTAAAACTTTAGAAAAAATATCCGAATAAGTTAAATAAAAATTAATTAATATATAAATAATAAAAAAACTCAGCTAAAAATTTTGAGAAAATATGATAAGCAAAAATTATACTTAAATAAATAGAATGTTATTTATTGAATATCATGCCTTATTTTATTTCTACATTACAATCTCCCTTTTACAATTTTTAAAATTCTTTATTGATAATAATAACAATAAGAAGTTATTTTATAAATATTAAGAGAATTTATTATTTTCTACAGCAGTTAGTGATTATAATAATGAAAAATATATCCCCTCGGCTTTTTTTTTTTTTTTTTTTCATTTAATCCCTTTTTAAAACTAGAGCCTCTTCTTACAGAAAAAGTTTTCAAAGAGGAAAACAAACTTCCAATGTTGTTTATTCTTACATTTCGAAACGTTTATTTAACTTGGCTATTTATCTGCTGCCAACATCTCTCGGTCGCCACAGTAAAAATTTGGTAAAAGCCCTCCTAAAACGTTTATAATGGAAAAGCTTATTGCTTCCTCTCAGTTCAACCGTTTCTAATTTCCGACCGAAGCACAATTGGATTTAAGGTTTTGAAGGGGAACGAAATCTCTTTCAAATATGCCATAAAATGAGTCATAAAATAACGACTTGTATTATTGGTTGGATCGTAGAATTTATTACCAGATCTTTTATTGAAGAAAATAGAACAGAAATGTGGCAACAGCTAAAAAAGTTCTTCGAGATAAAAAATTAATTTTCGTCTGCAGTTTTTTTATATATTTATTTATTTATTATTATTTTTGGCAATAAAATTTTTTAAAGAAAATTTAATTAAAAAAAAAAAAAAATAGCGATTATAATTTTGAAAAAAAATTTGAAAAAGTTTAAATAAAAAGAATTTGTTTAATATTTAAACAATAATAAGATCTGTATAGTGGGTTAAATGTCGAATTTGGAATCCAAGTCTTTTATAGAAGAATTGTAAACAGAAATATGCGACAGTTTAGCAATTTTTGTCAGCAAATTTTAATTTTTATTTAAACTATACTTTATATATCTAATATTTAAATTAATTCTAATTTTTCTAATATTTAAACTATACTTTATATTTCTAATATTTAAATTAATTCCAATTTTTCTAATATTTAAACTATACTTTTATATTTCTAATATTTAAATTAATTCTAATTTTTCTAATATTTAAACTATACTTTATATTTCTAATATTTAAATTAATTCTAATTTTTCTAATATTTAAACTATACTTTATATTTCTAATATTTAAATTAATTCTAATTTTTCTAATATTTAAACTATACTTTATATTTAAATTAATTCTAATTTTTCTAATATTTAAACTATACTTTATATTTCTAATATTTAATTCTAATTTTTCTAATATTTAAATAATTTTCTAATATTTAGACAATATATTTTACGAATTTAAACAATTTTAATATATTTAAACAATAAACAATTTTTTTAATATTTAAACAATAATTTTCTAATAAGCAATATATTTTTTATTTTAATATATTTTAAACATATTTAAACAATAATAATTTTAACAATAACAATAAATTTATTTTAAAAAATATGATCTATATAGTTGGCTAATTGCCGAATTTGAAGTCCAAGTTTTTAAAAAGAATTTTAAACAGAAATATATGACAGTTAGAAGTCAGACATTTTTTTCAGCTAAAGTTTTTAATTCTAATATTTAAACTAAACTTTATATTTCTAATATTTAAAATAAACTTTATATTTCTAATATTTAAACAATAATACGATCTGCATAGTTGGCTAATTGCCAAATTTCAAGTCGAAGCCTTTTTTAGAAGAATTTTAAACAGAAATCATGACAGTTAGAAAGTGAGAAACTTTTTCATCATGTTTTATTTCTAATATTTAAATTTAACTATATATTTATAATATTTAAATTATTTATAATATTTCTAATTGAATTTGAAGTTCTGAGTCTTTTATAGAAGAATTCTGAACAAAAGTATGCGAAAGTTAGAAGTGAGACATTTTTCTTAGCAAGTTTTATTTTTTTATTTATTATTATTATCGTTTTTACATACAAAAACTATACTTTCAGAATATGGAAGGAAGAAAATAAAAAATTATTCTTGAAAATATTTAAATTGAAATAAAAAAGATTTATAGAAAAGAAATCGACTTTGAAAGTTAAATGAAAATCATAAATAATAAATTTTTATGGGGATGAAATGAAATGACTAACTTTGGTTGCTATAGAAATATTTTATTTTTGCAAAACAATAATCAAGAAATTGTTCAACAACTGAAGATAAAAGAATAAAAAAGCATACGAATGATAATTTTTTATTACTTCTTTTGATAAAATTTCAGTTCAAAAACCACGGTAACACAGAAAAAAGATTTTTGCAAATTTATTCGATTTGTACTTTTTTTTTCAATTCGAACAAAGGGAAATTAATTAAGTTAGAAACTCTGGCAATAGCCCCAGAGAAACAATGATCTAATTATAAAACCCAGATAAAATGAGCACCATGAGACGAAAAGAACCAAAAATTCTCTCAAAGTTAAGAATTTAATTAAAAACATGGAAACCAAGATATTCTAATTAGGTTCTGTAATTCCGGAAATTCAAATTTCAAATGCATAACCAGCTTTAAAAATTGATTTGAATGGTAAGTGGACAACCACTTCGTTTTCAAATAGAGAAATAAAAAAAAATTTAAGCTTGATCAAGAATGAATTGGTTTTTTTTTTTTTTTTTTTCAGTGATGGAATTTTAAATGTGTGAAAAAAAAAACATTTTTTTTTCGCACATTTTTAAATTTTATATTTAAATAAGAGTTGTAAAAATTCATAAATTTGTAATAATATCTTATAATTTTTTTAACATTTATTAATGTCTATACATAAAAAAATAACATTTAACTTACCTTGTCGAACAATTGTCTCCATTTCTGAAAAAGAAAAAAAAATTTAAGTTATTAATTATCAAATTAAAAACCATTATTTATGTTAAATTACACTTTCAAATATCAAAAAAAAAAACGATTATACCAAAAGTACATCATAATACTTTAATACCTTAAAACCAATTTTTTATATAAAAATACGAATAAATTAATATAAATTATCGTTTTACAAATATCAAGTAAAAAAAAAAAAAAGAATTGCATAATTAACATGTCTTTATTCCTTATTTTATTTCTTTTTCCAAAGGTTACAACAATATATGGAGATTGACTGCCGAGTGACTAGCCCTCAGTGACACAGGCTTCGGGTTCGAGTCTTGGTGGTGCAATGAATGTTAAGTAGTGGTCGAAATCCATTTTAAACCGTAGGTCCCGGTCTAATAGGATTGTTAGGCGTGGGGCTGACAACCGTACCTAGTAAAAGGAAACCATCTCTTGTCTGAAATCAGCCAGTAGGTAGACGGCCTTGACCCAACATGGGTTATCGTGCCAGGAATTAATTATAACAATATTAGATATTTAAATATGTATTTTCAGTTTTAAATATAATGAGAATATTTAAGACATTTTATAAAATTAAAGTAAAATAATGTTTAATGGAAATTTCTTTATGTAGGCATAGTTCATATCTAACTAACTCTCTGGCACTACAGTTAATGGTGGGCAGAGGCCTACTGGCAGATTTTCGGGACAGGAGATGGTTTCCTTTTATGAGTACGGTTATCAGCCTTACGCCCAACAGTCATATGAGACTAGGACCTACAGTTTAAAGTGGATTCCAAACCACTAAAAACATTCATGGCACAGCCAGGACTCGAACCCTGTGGCACCGAGAGCTACAGCGCAGATCCCTCGGCTATCAGGTTCGTAGGTTTTATATCAAAGAATGTATTTTATTACAATTATTCTTGGTATACTTCATATGTTATCAAAATTATAATTAAATAATAATAATAATAATAATAATTTAATAATAATAAGTTAATATTATTCAAAAATCCTTGTTTATGTTTTCCAAGAATAAGGAAGTTTAGCATTTTTATGTTTTAATCTCGAAATAATTTGTAAACGCACACACACACACAAAATATGAGGAAACCAATGATAACGGACATATGAAACGGAAGTGACGTTAAGATAGTTAGGTTTGTTTATTATTTTGATGCATCTGAGTAAGATCAAATCCGGCTCCACGTTAAATTTAACTACAGTTACATTATTATAATATTATTTATTATTTAATACTTTAATTGAAATAATCACAATAATATTTTACATGCTCACTTTCACCATTATTATTTTAATAAAACAAAGAAAAAAATAAACTCCATAAATTACTTATTATTATTTTTTTACATATTGTGTACTTTTAAAAATCTTGTCAAAGCATGACTTGTCGAACCCGTTCTAAGGATCATTAAATGGTTAATGATAGATACTAAAAATATTCCATGCTGTTTTCAACTTCGAACTTTATTGGGGGAAATTAACAAATCGATATATCTAATAAAACTGACAGAACAGAAAAAAAATATCAATAGAATAATATGAAACGTAACGATCAAATAGCGTGAGAAACACGAATATATAATATAAAAAACATCTCAGGTACATAATATCATTTCCAAATGATATGGACAATAAATATTTAATCTATACATCATAAAAGATATACATGTGCAATGTTTCGAGTGAAATGACGTTGTTTGCCATTTAACGATCTCTCAAAATATTACGCATTTGAAAAAGAAAAAGGACAATGTTTGTACAAACTGAGATGGAAATACACAATAACGATCGCAATAATTAAATAAAATTCGCCAGCGATCGAACGCAGAGAACGGAAATGAAGACATTACCATACTGATTGAATTTCACGTTCCATTACATCAGATGGTACACAATTTAAACATCCGTTAATTTCAGACCATTAGAACACTTAGAAAAGTGCACACAATAGAAACTTGAAGACCCAGTTCAACTTTCAATCGGAATATCGCGTATTGACAAAGAAAATAAATTATGCAGTAGTAACATGCATTTTACCACACTATTTAAGTGTGTTTATTTTTAAATGAAGATGTTACCTGGATTAACAAAAGGGCTTATGCAAATTAAACACAATAATTTTTTCTATAATTATTTTAAGCCAGTTATATTAATGTTTTTAATAAAAGTTTATTGAAATTTGTTTTATTCGCAAACGATTTAAGTGTGATCGAAAAGGTTACGGATTAATAAAAAAAAATTCATAGAACAATAAATAAAGTTAAAAATTAAATTATTTTCAAAATTATAAACTATAAAAAGTTTTAAATTATTTTTAACGTTTTGAATTATAATAAAAGTTTATTGAAATTTGTTTAATTCACTAGCGATTTAAATGATCAAAGAGGTTAGGGATTAATAAAACATTCAATAGAGCAATAAATAAATTTAAAATTAAATTATTTAATTTTTTTAATTTATTTATTAAATTATTAAATTTATTTATTATTTTATTATTTTAAATTATTTATTATTTAAGTTTTGAATTCTTTTACTCTGATGTAGAAGATAAATGTTTTTTTTGTTCTTTAATTTGAACCGGAATTAAAGTAAATTAAAGAATGAAAAGAAACGGAAAATTAAGCATTTAAAATTAAAAAACTGGATTAAAGGCGGGATAAATGTGTATGCCAGGGATGAGCTTAATAAATCAACAGATCGGAAAGTCCCAAGGAGAAAAAAAAAAAAAAAAGAAAGAAGGTCCAGGTATCAACTTTTAGCTGAGGAATATTTGTTCCATATTGTGATGGCAAAATTGGGGAACAGTAGATTTTTGTGGATTTTCCCTGTGTATCCTGGGTAGTGGTGAATCTGTTATATATCCCCACTCTAATATAAATGCAAATGACCTCAGATCAAAGAGCTCTTGAACTGTGCTTCCCACAATGAATTTTTTCTAATAAAGACATTAATTATGCACCTTATTATAACCAAATATAGTTTTTAAAATAGCCCAATAAGACTATTAGATGATTAAAATGATGACTTAGATGACTACTAGATGATTAAAAATGATTAGATGAGTATTAAAATTAAAAAAAAAAAACGTTAAGTACTGGCTTCAAAACAATGCTCATTAGGTACTATTTCAGAGAAAAAAAAAATGTCAAAACAATTTATATAAAATTTAACCAATTGCAATACACAATATTTGATGTTCTACGTCCAATTACAAAATTTCTTTAATTTTCTGCAAAAATTAACGTCACAATAACATAATAAATTTAAATTATCAGAAAAAATGTACTAAAATAAAAAAATGTTTTTAAAAATGTATATGTGTTACATCTTTCATACCACAAACATGAAAAAATTCATTTCATACCTTTTATTTATTACATCTTTTTCCTGATTAATGTATAAAAGTAAAATTTGTGTTGCGAATTTAGATGATTTAATAATGCTGCAATATTTACATACGATACCAAGTGCCAAAGTGACGTTTACAAATTTTAAAGTGTCACAGCTTAGATAATTTCAATTCCAAGTTTCTTTCGTTTTATACTACAGAGAACCTATTAGGTTCAAGGTTAAGTTATTAGGAACCAATTACGTAGGCTGCAAATAGTCTATAGACTAAGTCTAAGCAGTCAACCGACAAACAGTCTCCACCCTTAATGATAAATTCAAAGAAGATAATTCCCTGGATGATATATTCAAAGAAGATAATGGGAAAAACCTCGGACAACTCTGTTTGGTTTGATTTGTCGCTCTACAGTCATTTTGTGCTCACTTTGGGCTAATTAGACCGCAGCCTACAGTTTAATGTGGATTCCGAACCACTCACACGATTCGAACCGGAAACCTGTGGTACAAAAGGCTAGAACACTAGCAAATTGGCCATCAGGCTGCTTAGACAACTCATGCAGACTATCTTGGGTATGCTGCCATTGCAAGTTGGGCAGTAACCACATTTGTAATGCTTTATTTCCTTATCTTTTTAGTTGTCGATAATTTTATTTTTTAACATAAAATTATTTCAGGTCTATAAATGGATTAATTTGCTAATTTTTTTTATTTCAGTATTTCCTGGGATACTTGCAAAAAAAAAAAAAGGTAAACATCCAACAACAAGTTTCTTGCAAATTCTTCTATTATTTCACGAAGCGAACTCAGAAGAATCAACACTCATAAACCCCCGAAATGGAAAAAAAAAAACCAAAACCAAAACTACTTACACAGATGCATCCCTTGACGGGGAGCAAAACATAAACACCCAGGTATTTACCTTAACGTTCCTAAATCTCATTACCTAATCGGTAAACTTTCTACTGGGCAAACCACCGAGTTTATTTTCACTGCCATCGCCTCTCTACAAAACAAGATCTAACAACCCGAGGCAGATTTTTAAAGCCCGCCATTTTTTTTTTTTTCTTTCCACTTTTCTCTGGGGTCTGCTTCGAAAATCAGATCTCTGAGTTGAGCGAGTGGTTGAGAGAAAAAAATGTCAAATAGAAATCGCGAATTCGATAAAAAAGCAGGGAGGAGAAGTTCTTTAACTTCAGGAAATGAGAAGGACAGAATTATGATGACTTCCTAACGGGGGCCGCGTTACTCGATTAGCCTTTTTTTTTTTTTTTTTTCCCCTCATGTCTTCAGATGGGCCATCGCTTCTTTCTACCCTTGCCAACAACCAACTCGCTCAGAGAAGGGAAAGTACTAGTAAGTGAAAGATAATTTCTAACAGCAGAGATTGTCTTCAGTATTTAATTAGCTTAAAGCTGATTAATAGTGGAAATAGGATAACAGCTAATTAATGTATTCTTATTCAGCAGAACATGCTGATAAACTTCATAATTATTGATGAAAGGTTTATCTTAAATCTGCTGTTAGATTGGATGAACAAGACGCTGACAGAAAATGCTAATTATCAATTTTGTAAAGAAATTATATGGCCCCAGAACCTACTCTCGAGAAAAATGCATTCTTATTCAGCAGAACATGCTGATGAACTTTGAAATGCTGATATTATTGACGAAAGACTTATTGGCTGTTAGAATAAGATACTCACAGAAAATGCTATCAATTTTCTTAAAGAAATTATGTGTCATACAGAAGGATGAATGATAACTTTTTAAACTATACTCATTTTGGAAAAAGTATTTTATATTTGTTATAGAACAAACTTAAAAAATATTGCATACAAATCAAAGCGTATTTTTTAATTATTAACCTATGTCTAAACGTACACTATTAATGTAATCATGCTTCCTCCAACCCATTGGCAAAAAAAGCGCCACTGTGGTGTTCAGGAGAAATGGTCTGTTGGCCTACAGACGCTCACCAGCAGAGGAAGTATATTTCGCGCTTTCTGCGCGAATCCGAGTTTCGGCTTAGAAATGGAGTCCTTCCACGAATCTATAGTTATGTGTCTTTAAATGTGTTCAATATCGTATGCCTCTAATTGTATGTATGTGTGGTGTTTGTGCGTGTGTAAATAAAACTGTGGGTTCTCCAACTTGTACCTCAAGTATCTCAACCCGACCACACCCAGTTACAATCGGATTGCCCAACCTGCACACTACATTATTTAATAAAAAATTATTTGACAGTGCAATTTTCATTATGTATCAGTATCTTAGATGCAGTTTTTCAAACATTTTGTTAAAATCAACTAGCTTGGTAACAAAAAACTTGTAAGGATACTAATATTAAATAATTATAGGTCAGTAGTAATTTTAATAGATTATTGGCTTATATTTATTTGATAATAGTATTGTATAACCTTTTTGTTACTAAGCAAGTCGATTTTAACGACAATTTTTGAAAATTGATTGTCTTGAGCTGGTTTTATAATTGTCTTGAAACATTATAAAATCAGCTCAAGATGATGTTCGATTTTATGAATTGCGAATGGATTATTTTTTTTTTTTATAATTGGTCATACTGAAATATAAAATTGCAAATTTTTAATGTAAAAACATATTTATATACATATTTTTAGAGATTGCGCAAGAAAAACACCAACAACTACATTCATTGTACGATTTAAAGGTTTGTTCCATTTTATATGTTAGCTAACACAATTTTCCCAATTTAATATTTTATTGAAAAATCTTTATCTTTACCCTTTAAAATTATCATTAAAAATATTTAGAAATGTCTGAGAGTTGATTCGACATCACTTTTACAGTCCTACTGAAATGGTACAAAACAAATAATTTTTAACAAAGAGAAAATTGATTCCACCTCTTTTTTGCACTGTTTTTATTCCTCTGACAATGCAGCCAATAATTAAATTTGTGACTAACACTTAAGTGCATGCAAAATTAAATTTCAAGGTCATTTATTCATTACTTATCCTGACTCACAACAATGAGTTATCATGTATCACAAAAAGGAATTATCATGATGGTAATATGCCATTTACGCATTACTTAAACACCACAAACTTCATAAAATTCAATCTAGTATTTTCATTGTTTAAATGTGAACGTGATTGTAGCTGGGAAAACCCGAATTATTTAAAATATATAGCACAGAATTTCAAAACCACATAAGAAATAATTTATGTTACGTTTTACCACGTTTACATAAAAACTTGATTGTATTTACAAATTTTAAGAAAAAAATTATTCTTTTTAAATTCCTCACACTATTTTATGCCAGAAATAACTAACAGAAAATTTTACCTGTTTTCTAGATTTGAAAGAACAGGATTAAAACTTATCCACTCGTCAAAGTTATGTGAATTTTAGAAATGATTTCACCATTAACAAAACCGAAATATTTTTACTAATAATTGTGTTGTTTCTTATCCCACTTGGTAAACAGCAACATGTAGACGAAGTCCAATAACCCATGTGGTCTCACGGAAGGGGGAAGACAGATTCTGTTGTGATGGAACACCGTAAGTAGAAGTTTGACTTAGCCCCGTGATGCTGACTTTTTACGGTGTTCTACTATTACTACACATCACTAAAGCTTTATTGCCCCTTTACAGTTTGGGAATGATGTGGGTGAGAAGTCTGTCTGGGCTGTGTGACGCTCTTATAATCATATTAGATCGGGACCTACGGCTTAAAATGGATTCCGAACCACTACAAACATTCATGACTCGAACCCCAAACCTGTGGCACTGAGCGCCAGAGAGTAGTCACTTGGCCATCAGGTCCTACTAATAATTTTAACACATAATCGTTATAGGAAGGCTCCTTTTTTCTTGTAAGTCACCACGGCAATAATATTGGATGATTGACATAGTTGTTATAACAACAAAAATAAATGAAGCTCCTTTTTTACTTAATCATTTGAAATTAAAAAATCATGGTAACGAATAAATGCTTAAGTGAAAAAAAAAAAACGTTTGCCAAACAATGCTCAAAACAAGATTAACAGATCGAATTTAATCTAACAATCCGAAACAACTCCATTGCTAAACCTGATAATTACGTTTTCACGGACGCAATCACAAAAAGATCGAGAAAAGCCATTTCACAGAATTAGTTTTCTTCATGGCAGCGAGATAGAATTTTCGAAAATTCTTACCAAAAACGACAAACAAGCGACCATCAAATATATTTCCCCGGGAAACAATAAGGCGCGTCGAAAGCGACAGTCATGAATAAAATCTCTCAAGTTTGCAAACACGAATTAAAATTTTCGACTGACTCGCAGGTAAATACTACAGAGTTTTAATTAAAGTTAGCAAAGCAAAGAAAACATTTTATTTTTATTTATTAAAAAATAAAAAGTTTTGTTTCATAAAAAATGATTTTAATTTCAGTTAGAAAACATTTCTTATTTTAATTTTTTTTTTACTCAAGTTAAAATTGCTTTTAGAGTATTTTTGTTGAGAACTTTTGAACTTGTGAATTTGAATTCATTTAAAAAATACTTAATCTACACTAAATTAAATTCATTTTCAGAATTTTTGCATTATTCAAAATCATTAAATAAATTGTTTGCATAGAAATATATTTTGAAATATATTATTCTATAGAAATATATTTGTCCGCAACAGTAATTATTTTTGAAATTAATTAGTCATTGCTCAATGTCATAATATCGGTGCGCAGTAGATCTACCTTCCCGTGGTGCACCTGGTAACACTTTTCAGTGGCTAAAAGATTTACAACTTGGCAACTTCACTGTCCTGCTCTGAGCAAGACTTTTCTCGCCGAGCGATATTGGGAGGCTAGAGATATGTTAGATTAATAAACTCTGTTCAGCATGTTTTGTTGTTTTCTCTGTTCTTTTTTATTTTTCGTTGTTCTTTTTATTGCTGTAACTGTTCATAATCTGCCATTGGAAATAAAAAAATGTCATAATCTTTTAAGTCATCATAATAGGCTTCTTGGATGTGATTATTATGATGACGATGACTGATGATTATGATGACTTAAAAAAATTGTCTCTCTTATTTTCTTAAAAGGTTTTTGCCTGCTAATAATGTTACTTAATTTCGTTACTTTAATAATATATTTACATTTAGTTCGGAGTGGGTTAGTTCCCTCTAAAAGTCCTCCTTGGAAGGCATTGCCCTCCTCCTTCAGTGACTCGGAGTCAAGTCAGACTTCTATCTACGGGTGCTCCAGCACAACAGAAGCTGTCCCTTTGCCATCCATCCATGAGTAGAATGCTCATGTCGTGTCCGTACACTGAAGATTAGTCACAACGCTTATTTAAATTAATTAAATCTTAGCTTGTTTTTTTGTGAATCTAAATGTGTTAGTAATTACCCTCGGACAACAAATTTCACATTGATTACAATAGAAATTAGAATCCCACTCGTCACTCAAATGAAATGCTGAGATACGATGGCAATGTTAGATATAAATGGTACCACAATAAAAATGTGCAAATATTCAATTAGAAAATTAGAAACTCGTTCTTCTACCCACGAATGTTCTATCACAATAGAAGCTGCATCCTTGCCCTCCATCCATGAATAGACTACTCACGGGGTGTCCGGACACTGAGGATTAGTCACAACAACAATAATGTGGCTTCATAATTTTTTTTTCTCATACTGGGATCCATGGCAATAAATCAAAAGAAAGGGAGGGGGAAAATTGCAAAATTATCAAAAATGAACTAATACTATTTAAAAATTAGCCCCCCCATCACAGCAAAAGCTGCTCCTTTCCATGAGCATCCATGAGTAGACACTCACTGGATGTCCGTCCCGCACTGCAGGACACTGATGACTAGACAGACACGCCTTTAGTTCAAACTAAGACAATTATTTTCTTTAATAATATTTTTAGAAGCATCGTGTTTAGAAGCATCAATAAATTTTACAAGCATCGTGTTGCATTTTACGAGCATCATGTTTTAGACAGTTTGTCTAAAACATGGTGCAGTAAAAGAATTGTCTGAATAGGACGAAGATCAGTAGTGATGTATACATAGTAAAGATACAATTGAAATTTCAGAGGAATTCGATGCTTTATTCAGGAGATACAGCTTTATATAGCGAACGAATCAATAAGGCATTGGTATACCACTTTCCCATTACGCAAATCATAATCTGGTTTGGCATTGATTCACAAAATTTGGTGGATGTACTAGTTATATCTGGAATTTCTTGGCAGATTCTCGCCAATTATTGAGTCAGATCGGCGAGATTGTGGACGGTCGAAAGTGCTTTCACATTACATTTCAAATATCCTCTACGGGGAGAGATTTGGCGATGAAGTGGCAATGTATTACAAATTGCCATGAAGTATAAATCTCGCTATTCGCCATACTGTCATCTTGATGCCAAAGTGATCGGCAGAATGGATAATTGGGAACAAGTTGTGTTATATGTTTTGCCTAGACTTTTGATAGTCATTTATTACATACATATTTAAAAATTATTTAAAATTTTTTTCAGTTGAATACAAATTCGTTTGCCACTGAATTCACTACCGTTCTTATTAAAATATAAATTTTTTTTTTTTGTTCTAATGCAGCTGGCAAACACTTAGACAGCTTGGTCTTGTATGCTTTAAGGCAAGCACTGCACAGATGTTACTCACTTTGCATTACCCAGGGGGCGCGTGTAACTTGAAGATAAGTCACGGACGCGGAGTAACAATGCCCCCTCAACGCTCTACGATTTGTTAGGACCGGGACCTACGGTTTAAAGTGGATTCCGAACCACTACAAACATCCATGGCACTGCCGGGACTCGAACCCGAAACCTGTGGTACCAAGCGCTAGAGCGCCAGCCACTCGGCCATTCAGGCCCCAACAAGAATATAAAATAATCGTACAAAAAATCTAATAAGTTGTTATATTTTATATTCTCATTATATTTCCTTTACTCGTTTGTGAATATTACGAAATGTTATTTATCTGCGACCAGCATCAATGAGGACTTATACAAATTGCCATAAAGTTATAAATTTCGCTATTCGACACGCTGTCATTTTGATGCCAATGTAATCGGCAGAATGGATGATGGAGAACAGGTCATGTTGTCGCCACAATCTAACTCCCTTGGAATTTTTATTATAGAAATAACTGAAGGAATTAAACAGCAGTTACTACAGAATAATAATACCTAATTACTTTTATACATGTTGCCTTCATTACTATGAACACAATGCAGTTAGGTCGTGTACAGTTACATGCATGCATCGACATGAACGATGCTCATTTAGAGCACATTCCTATATAAATATCATATAATATGCATCTAATACTATTTCTGTTACCATTAAAATAAATTTTTTCCATGTACCGGGTGTGACGTCATACTGTTACTTTTCTCTCTCGAAAACTGTGCATCGTACATGCATGGTTTTTTAATCAGCGATTCTGGCCCTGCACAGTTTATGTGCTATTGTCCGAATACTTCGTTTTTGTTGTTGTAATTGCACTTATAATAATTCTTCTTCTTTAATTAAGCAGTTCGTAATGGAATCAGTTTCTGCAGAAACGAAGAATTTTTGAAAATATATCGCTATCATCGGATAAGAGGGAGCGATATTAAATTTAACACATGTAATATAAACTCTCTTGTTAACACATATTCATTTTCTATTATGAAGTTCATGCGTTTGTAATTATACTGTAATTTTTTAAGATAATTAGCTTCTAAAATCAAGCAAATATCGATAGCTTCGTGTTTTAATTTTAACATACACTCAAGAGCCAAAACATTATGACCACCTGTCAATAACGAGTTGGCCCACCTTTGGCGCGCAACACAGCTTCAACCCGCTTTGGCATGGATTAATACCCTAATTAATATCACTTCCACCTGATCACGTGCCTTCCACGTCATCCAGGCGAGTTCATTGCAAAATGTAGGGGTGGTCGTAATGTTTTGGCTCTTGAGTGTATTTAAATATAAATTACAGAAAGTTCAAAATAAAATTTTAATGTAAAAGGAAAATATTCAGAAATATTAATCAATAGAAACTCACATCGTTCAACAAGATGTGGTGCGCCTCCAATTCCAACTCTTCCATCTCTCCAGACACTGTCTCCAATTGCATGGCTGATACCATGACGTGCTATCTACACCAAGGCTGCAAGACAAAAAGCAAAATCATCCATTAGTATAATATGTACAGATGAAATGACAAAATGGTTGACTCATTATTATTGAAGTGGCTAACAAAAATGAGGGATATAAAAAATTTTGAGAGTACCTAATTTAAATCTGAACATAAAAAATAGCTTAAAAATAAATTTATGTTCTATGCTTTTTTGCAGCTTTTCAACCTATAGCAGATCGATTATGGTTTTTAACCTTCATCTCAAATATATTTTCATCTTACATATCTTTAAAAAAGGATTTTCGTAAAGTATATTTTGTTCAAAAAAAAATATTTTATTGAGAAATGTATAAAAATCTTTTCGTGAGCTGCTTTTCTTTTGATACCACTAAATATCTGATGTTTAAATATGATCAGAATTCCTTGTGTTATTTATTTTTTGCTAGGTATAAAAGGATTCTGGGCGTAGAGCTGACAGCCCTACCCCGTAAAAAGAAAAAAACATCTCTCGTCTCGAAATCTACCAGTAGATAGACGGCCTTGGCCCACACTGGGCTGTTGCGCCAATGATGATGATGATAAAAGATTCATCGTTATGATTTAACAGTTTTTCAATAATTATCAAAGCTAATATTACAATAATTTTCATCTATTCATATTAGCTTCCGCAGAAAAGGGAACACATTGTTTTAGAATGATTTTTTTCTTTCTAATGCAGCTGGCAAACACTTAGACAGCTTGGTCTTGGATGCCTTAAGCCAGGCGCTGCACAGACGTTACTCACTTTGCATTACCCAGGGGGCGTGTAACTTGAAGATAAGCCACGGACGCGGAGTAACAATGCCCCCGCAACGCGATCTTATTAGGACAGGGACCTGCGGTTTAAAGTGGATTCCGAACCACTACAAACATCCATGGCACCACCGGGACTCGAACCCGAGACCTGTGGTACCGAGCGCCAGAGCGCTAGCTACTCGGCCATTCAGGCCCTTGTTTTAGAATGAAAACAAACACAAACTAGCTTTAGCGCTCTGGCGTTGGTACCCCACACTTCAGGTTTGAATCCCTGCGGCGACATGGATGTTTGTGAGTGGTTCGGAATCCATGTTAAACAATAGATCCCGGTATAATTAATGTGCAAAAATGACCGTAGAGCGACAAACCAAACCAATCGTAAAATGCCGAGTAATTACATAAAAATTAAAATTTGTTTTTTTTGTTTTAAAAACTATAACATTTATCATGCTTTACGTACTTCAATACAATTTTAAATTAATTTGTTTAATATAGTCTTTCATATGTAGTATAGTTTGGAAAGCAATATTCATTACGTCTGTAGGCAAATATTCATTATATTAAATGTTCGTAATTAATTTGATTGCAAATAAATGGAAATGCCAACAAACTGCCTGTTTCTATGTGTCTGGAGCTTTGTGAATTTAAGGAAATGTTTTCCACTTGCATTTATAAAATATATGTAAGGCAAATAATTGAGACTTAAATACCTATGAGATAACATGCACCTGCGTCTCATCCTTTTTAACAAAAATAAAATATTGCTTTAGAAATAAATTGAACTATTCATAAAATCTACAGAGGTGTATTGATTAAACGTACATTTGCCAATGCATAAGAGGTTCATTCTAAATAATTCAGAAACAAATTATAGATTTTAAATAAAAGAAATTTACAATTATTGTCAATCTGATGGTTAGTGCAATGATCTTTAGCTCAATTTGTGCGGCCGGAAGTGGTTATGGTCTTTGGCATCCCAGGCTTCAGGTTTGAATTCTGGTGGTGGCATGAATGCTTGAGTAGTTCGGCTTTGAACTGCAGGTCCCGGTCTGTTTAGTCCTCGCCTGCCAAGGTAACCGTAGGGCGCCAAATCTAGCTCAATTCGAAACCAACAACGAGTAGAATCTAGTTTAACCCTTTAACGGAAAGTTTGTTTGGATTGTCCCTCTACGGTCATCTTGTGCACACGTTAGGCTAAACAGATCGGGATCTACAGTTTTAAGTGGATTCCGAACCACTACAAACATCCATGGCACCGCCGGGACTCGAACCCGAAACCTGTGGTACCGAACGCCAGAGGGCTAGCCACTCGGCTACCAGGCTGCACGGAAAGTTTGGAATACACTCGTATCTCATATTTGTTTCTCTTTGAAACAAAACGCGTTTAATTCTGGACTGAAACGAGTATTTTGAAATACCTTGTATTATTCTGATGCAAACACTCGTGACATCACGCAACTGTCGGATTTTATGTTGTTTTTGCAGACTTGATCTGCGTGCTATTTATTGCTTATTATCACTTGAATTGACACTTCATTATTATTATTATTTCAATAAATAAAATTGAAGATAATTTTAGATATTATAGTAACGATATATATACTCATGTTTGCGAAAATTGCAACACCATGAAGGACTTACGCGAGTGAGCTGAAATTTTCAGGAAATGCAAATTAGCGCATGATATGCAAATGATTAAAATTTCAAACGTAGCGCATGCGTATGCTGAGCAGCGCCCTCTGAACCGGATGGATCCGAATAAATAGACGGCTGTAGCGAGCGTTATGGTTATCGGTGGTTATCTGCTAGTGGTAAACGTTAGCTCAAACGTTACGCCCTCTCCGTGGCAGAGTTTGAAAAGCCGTTAGCGTTGATGCGTCTTTGGAAGCAGTGGACTGAGTGTCGGACAATCGGAAATCCAGGAGTGGACTCCCGAAATGTGACGTCAGCTCGCGATGTACACCTGGTTCTGCTGACGGAGCGCTTGCCTTAAGGCAGCACAGTGGTCAAAGCCAAGCTGTCTAAGTGTTTGCCAGCTGCATTAGAACAACTAAACCAACAAAAAAAAAACATCCGAAATTATTTCATTGAAGAACAGAATTTAGAAAAAAAATTAAGTTAGAAGAAAATTACATCACTTTGTGTAATATTGAAGATTAATTGACTGTTCAATCCTTCTTTGCAAAGCTTCTTTAATTTAAGCATAAATTTCGTTGGTTTTTTCATTAGAATTTTAAAAGATTATGTATATGAGAAATTAATCTTCTTAATGTTATCTTTTTATGTTCATGGAGAATAACAACAATGAATATTTAAATATAATTTTTTATGTCAAACATTCATTAATTAATTCAACTTTCACGAGTTTTGATAATTAAGACATGTTTTGCCTTAAGGAATCCAAAACCAAGCTGTCTAAGTGTTTGCCAGCTGAAGCTAACTGTTAATAATTAACTTTTTGTAATATTTTTATAAAAGATTATAATTAGCTATTTATATAAAAGATTTAGTTATTCAATGAATATTTAAAATAATTTTTTTTCAAAATTATTAATTAATTCAACTTTCAGTAACAAAAAAAAATTTTTCAAAAAAAGGAATTATTTATTCAGCAAATTTATTTTAATGCTAACTGTTAATAATTAACTTTTTTGAATTCATTAGAAAAGGACCATTTTATGAAATGAAACGACAAATGAAAATATATTTTTAAATGTAAATTATTTTAAAAGCGTTTTTTAATATAAATATTTTCTATATCACAAAAGAAAAGATTTCTTTTTGTATAATAGTAAAGATTTCTGTTTGTTAAGCGTATATTTTTTTGGTTGAAAGTGTATTTATTTAGATAAGACATTTCAAAAGAATTTAATTACATATTTTTTTCTTCTGAAAAAGAAAATGTATTAAATACACAAAAAGATGCGAGACTTTTTATGTGAAATCTTAATAAAAAAAAATAAAAAATAATCTTTTAACATAAAGTGATTACTAAAATAAAAATTTTATATCTTCTATTTTCCTGAAAAAAAATCATAAAGTTCTGAAGAAGAAATCACTTTTTTATATGAATGATCTCTTACGTTTATTAATTTTTACAACGTCAAAAAAAAAAAAAAAAAAAATCTTCTTTGATATTAAAGCAACTTTTTTTGTTGTTGCATCCTTTATATTTAAAAATTCATGTTGGTTAATTACGCATATGAGAATCTTCTGATGAGAAATGTTCTATGAACAATTATGTAAAAAAACATAATTCAGTTCTAAGGCATCTGAAAATAATAAAAAGTTCTTTTTTTTTGTCGTACAATTTTAATTCAATTTCACTCGTTGTATTATTGCAACAAATGTTGAGTTGTATTGAATTAATTTTAATTCTTAATTTTCAAATCATGATCCTAATTTTGATATATTTTTTTATGAAAAGACATTTAAAAATTTTTTTTTTTCACTTAAAAGGCCAAAGTAACCTAGTAGTGAATGTATGTAGCTTCAGAATAGAAAAATCTCGATGGTTAGTACGAATAATGAGGTTTGATGGCCGAATGACTAGCCCTCGGTGCCACAGGTCTCGGGTTCGAATCATAGAGGTGCCAAAGATGTTTGTAGTGGTTTGCAATCCACTTTAAACCGTGGGTACAATCCTACCCCGCAAAAGGAAAGCATCTCCTTGTTTCGGAATTTGCCAGTAGGCGGACGGCCATGGTCCAACATGGGCTGTAGTGCCAGGCAATTAGTTATTACGAATAACTTCCATGTCTACGTTATATTAGGGGCATATTATAGCTACATTCTACCATACTCGTGATTTAGTGGTAAAGTATGCAGATTATGTGCTAGATGGATTTCAATCGTTTCTAGGTGCAATATTTGTTGTACTCTCTGTTTTTAAAAATAAGAAGGTTCGATTGCTATTGTAGCAGTGTAATAAGCATCACTATCAACAGTCAACTTGCCGTCCAGTTTTCCTCCATATGACAAGCAAATGTGGAACAGTTACTCTTAAAAGATTTCTCAGATGGCAATGCCCAATTTTCCAGCAATGTCCAGCGTCAATCCCACCAGTCGCCGTGCAATTCGTACAAAGCATAAGTGGGACGAGAGACTCATCAAATTTCATTAATAAAAATCTATAATCCAGAAAGTTCACAATAAGAATTGAAATGGGTAAATAACCTCCCGATACCATTGCTGGAATGTTCATTTCAAACATCAGTAGCTAATTAACTCCCCAGCATTACAGTCCGTGATGGGCCAAAAGAGACAGGAGATGGTACCCCACTTTTTCTTCCTGGGGATAATTACTTTTTATTCTCTTTTATTCAATTCCTTCTATTAGCTCACACTCCCTATATATATCTTGTTCACATATTCAATCGTTAATAAAACACTTTTATTCATCCACTCAAGTTCAAATGCATTTTTTTTAACTTGTAGTGGATGACACTTGATGTTAATACGTTTTTTTTTTCAAATATTAATTCAGTAATTAAATTTAATTAATTCATTTTAGTTTTTTGGCTTAATTACATGTATCTACCAATAGATGGCGCCAGATAAACTTAAAAAAATGAATGAAAATTATTTATAAAAGGACTTTCTGCAATAGAATGAAAAAAAAGGTAGTTCAATAGTAGGAATTGACTTAAATTTTTTTTTTTATATTACTTGTTTCTTGTATTAGTTGTACTTCATATTTTCTTATCATCGTCCCACTATTAAACCATTATGATCTATTTGCTGTTTTAACCGTTTCTTTCGTTTTCAGATCCATCTATCTTATTCATTTTGTTTTGGTTGCCGGAAAGTACATGCAACATTTCCTTTCTTTTAAAATTGAATTTGTGATTCACCATAGACAATGAAATCAAGGATTTCGACTATTATTTATAGTTATTTTTTACCCTTGTTCATTTTTTTCATCGTATTGGATAAATTGAGATAAAGCAGCATCAGCGAGCATAAATCTCAAAGCACCTACTCAAATCAAATTAAATCAAACAAAGTATGAAAACATTCGCGTTCTAGAAATGACAAATTAGGAATTTTCAATAAAGGTGAATCGTTTTTGAGAAAATTAAACAGCGAACAATTAAATATTCTAAAGACACTGACTTCTTAATGCCTTTTTTTTAATAATATCACACCTTGTTTGAAAAAAAGTTCAAAGATGTTTGTTATATAAAGAAGCTTGTTATACATTATTACATTTCAAACATTTTAGTTAATATACTTGAATTCATATATACATTATATATATATATTGCATTAAAACATGCGAATACTTTCTTTTGCATTTAAATTGAAGTTTATAGAATGCTAAAGTGAATAATAAAACATTTGTAAGATAAAATAACGTGCAATCAATTGATTAATTTATTTAAAAAACCATTTAAAATAATTTTATAAATGGCGGATATGTATAAATAAGAGCAGCTCTATTGATTCTCATATCGTAAGCGTTAACTTTTCTTTCAAAACACTTTAAACATATAACAAAGTTTTATGTAATTTATAATGTTTGAACGATAACAAGCGATGTAAAATCTCGAACATCTGCTTCATCCTATTCTTTAGATAAAGGAACTTTACCTTTTTTTTTCTTACTTTTTTAGAAAACATTAACGAGAGACAAGAGAAACAAGCCAAGATTACAGTATTAGTAATAAAAATATTTACTTGAACTTTCAGATTTTTGTAAATTTCTTTCGTGAAAAACATTTGATCAAAGCAAGGGGAAAAAAGTTAGAAAAATAAAATTATTTTAATACAAAGAAAACTGAATTATGAGAACCGATTAAATTAAATGAAATAAATAATTTTATATCTTATAAATATAATTCTTATGATGAATTCAAACACGAAATAAATTTACCTCACATTCATGTAACGCCAAAGCAAAAAGTAAAACAAACGCACTCCAGAAAGATTCACCAATAATTCATAACAACAAAACCGGGATTTTCTAAAACATTTTAAAACGAATATGTTATAATTAGTTTCAAAACTACTAAAAATCAGATATTCACAAAGCCGAAAATCACCTGCATTTAACTTTGAATCCGTTAATTATGGTGCAGCTGAAAAGTTCGACGGGGGTGTGGGGGCGGGGGAGGAGGAAGAAGAAACTCGAGAGCACGGTTTAGTGGAGTCAACGCTTCATCTGCAGATGTTTCGTGACCCACGCTATTAAAACCATATTCATCGAAATGCATTTTAACGTTAATAGAACTTCTTGAAATATCGAGACGAAAATTTATTGCTTCGAATGCATTCAAGCGCGATACGGATCAGAGTGAACCATGCAGCAAGATGCGAAATTCGGTTGGTTCAATCTAGTTCATGAACAACAAACAAAAAGTCAGTACTTATTTTGAAGTATGGCCTTCCAACCCATAGGAATGTATTCACCCGTTAATGTTTTACAAGCAAACTGGGTTGCCCAATTTATGGCGCCTTGTCGTTATTTATTGAAATGGATTGTGTTTTTATTTTTTTTTTTTATGGCTAGATAGTTGCCCCTTTTTCGGCAGTTTTAGGTCTTCTAGAAGTGCACTTCGGCGAAGATGTTTTTGTTTGATACTTTGGTGAGCTCTGGCGCTCGGTGCGACAAGTTTCGGGTTCGAGTCCCAGCAGTGCCATGGATGCTTGTGATGGTTCGGAATCCATAGCTCACTGTCTAATATGACTATAGAACGTTGGCCGTAGCGCTGACAACCCTACCCTGTAAAAAGAAAAACATCTCCTGTTTCTGAATCTGCCAGTAGGCAGATGGCCATGGTCCAACATGGACTGTAGAGCCAGGAAGTTAGTTAGATGCGTTGGTGGGCCTCGTATTCCATGAACAATCTCCCGATGGCAGATTACAGAAGCACATTGGTTTTTGGGAAGAATTTTATGGGTAACTGTTCTTCAATTTCATGCCGTAAGGGGGACAAACCAGCAGAACTCTCAGCAGGTAGCAGGACTATCAATGCAAGACGCCCCACACAGGTTTTCATAACCCTTTTATAGAGTACATTTGTCCCTGAAATAGTAGTTGCAATAAACATTGCCATCGAATTTGAGCCGTGCTCGTCTGCATGCAAATTGTACACGTTACTCGAGGTCTCGAGTTGGGCCCATCATAGGTTAATAAAGAATTGATTAAAATAGAATACAATTAAAAAATTTGGAAACATATAAACCTAAGCAAATATTTTATTGGACCTGATGACCGAGTGAGTAGCAGTCTGGCTCTCGGTGCCATGGATATTTGTAGTGTTTTGGAATCCACTTTAAATCGTAAGTCCTGGTCTAATATGACTTTTGCACATAGGGCTGACAACCATACTCCGTAAAAAGAAACCTTCTCTGTCTCGAAATATGCTAGTAGGCAGACCATGGGACTGTTGTGCCAAAGAAGAAGAAATTTTATATTAATTAGTATACATCAATGGTAGATCAGAGGTCTCCGGGGTTTACGGCCCGCGGGCCAAATCCGGCCCGCGACAGCGAACAGCACATTGTTGCTATAATAACTTAGAAACGTGGGGGTATTTATCCACTTGTAAAAAATACTAATGAGATTTATGTAATTGTAATTTTCACTGACAATAGTGGATCAATTTTACTTGTACCAATTATTAAAAAAGAGATTTAAGATGCTCATCGGTTAACTTAGATAGATCTATAAACATTCTCTGTGTACCATTTTGAGAAATTTAGCGGGTAACAAGCGTATGCTTTATTAGAGCGTACTCGGCGACTAGTCTAGAAATTATAGATAATGGCAGAAAATTAAAACATCGGTTTTGGCCCTCGGTACTACTGGTGTAAAATGTATGGCCCGAAGGAAAAAGTTTGGAGACCCCTGGTATAGATTCTAGTGTCATTTAGAGCTTTGCATTTTCCCATAAGATTTAATTCACAAAATATATCGCAGTATTACTTATAGCTCGAATTAACATTTATTACTAATATATATTTGTTACTAATGCCAGGTGTTTTGGCAGTCATTCCATTGATACTGAGGAATTTTAGCTCAAGATGTTTCTTTCACACTTCCACTAATACAAGCAACTATACTCAAGGTATTCCATAAATTTCTACGAATTTAAAAAAAAAAAAAATCATATGAAATTAACAAACTGATATGTTGGAGTGATGTTTGTACCCTCCCACTTATCAAGGGATCATATTTTTTTTTTTTGTCCCGGATCCAATAAAATAAAATAGTTAAAACTCTCGCCAATAGGTGGCTGCCACATTAACAAAATTTATGAAATATATCTAAATATATACAGAAGGTATTTCGTGTGTACATGAGAACGCATAACAGCCGACTTGTTTACTAATACACATATCAACAATCTGCTGATGGGTGAAAAAATCATTTACTTTCACGTTGAGCTCAGACAAGGCAGATGGAATTCGAACATACACTTTGCCAGAAAAAGTCTGCGTACAAGCACATAGCACATATTCAAAATTGAAAAAAATCATGTTTTAATAATGATATTAATTTTACATTGTATTTAATTTTATTCTTTACACAATTCATTAGCATTTACCAACAATTAAAGAAATACAACACAATTTGTGTTAAAAAATAACAATTAAAATAAGGAAATATTAGAAATAGCTACCAGAAAAGTCTGCGCACAGATGAAAAAAGCATTAAAAAATACTTTCCATTGATTTCAACTAAACTTTAATAGGTGGTTGGATAACCCTTACGTCTGAGAACTCTGTTAATCGTTTGGGCATAGAATGGACGAGTTTGGAGGCCTCCTCAGAAGAAATGTTATTCCATTCTGGGATTATCACTCTTTAACATTTCTTTTGAGGTAACCTTGTGCTGTCGAATTTTTCGCTTCAACAAGTGCAAATGTTCAATGGGTCCGGCGATTGTGGAGGAGAATGCAATTGATTTTTGATATTGTACAGAAGCCAGAGCTTAACATTTGGGCAGTGTGCTTCTGGATCATTGTCCTGTTAAAACCAAAAGTCATCTCTAGGTTCAAGTCCTGTGCGCTCTTTTTCAAATTTTCTTTTAAAATGTTGATATATCCTATGGTTTAATGTCGACTCTATAAAGGTTAGACGACCTACACATGGGTTAGCAGCCATGCACCCCCAGAGCATTATACCACCTCCACCATGCTTAACTGTAGGCACAAGATTCTGCTTCTCAAAAGCCGTACCTTGTTTCCTCCACACCACCTTACGTCCTTTTCATGCCAAATATGCAAAACTTGCTCTCATCAGAGAATAATACTTTTTCCCAAAATTGCGGAGACTTATTTACATACTCATTTGCACAAATGTAAACGCTTTTGCCTATTCACAGCTGATATGTGTGGCTTCCTGCTGAGCAACACGGCCCATGATATCCAGCCTTTTTCAAAATTTTTCTTATGGTGTCTTCATGGAGTGTTTTTTAAATCTCTCTAACGTCATTTGCAATCTGAAAGGCACTTATACGTGGGATTTAAACGTACGGACTTGAAAAACATATCTCTTTTCACGGGGCAGTCAGCTTAGATGGACGTCAGAACGTGGCTTGAGATTATAGATTTCGATGAAGTGTAATTATTGATCCTCTTTTTGGATAGAGGGAATGAGTTCTTCCAACAATCTTGTCAATTTCCCGAAGAGTTTTTGCCTTCATTCTAAGTTTTATGATGATCTTTCTTTCTTCAGGGTAATCTCCTTTCTATTTTAAATCATTGTGATTTACTTGCCACAAATCTTGAAAACATAATATTTTAACTACTATCTCATAAAACTGAGCAAGTGGTTTAAAGTTAATTGAAGTTTGATTTGCACATTTCATTATATTTATTTTTGTACGCAAACTTTTACTGGTAGCAATTTGTGTTATTTTTTATTTCAATTGTTATTTCTTAAACACAACGTGCGTTATATTTCATAAATTATTATGAAAAAGTTAATGAATTGCGTAAGGAATAAAATAAATACAATATGAAATTATTATCATTTTTCAAAATATAATTTTTTTTTCGTTCTTGAATATTTGCTATGTGCTTGTACGCAGACTTTTCTGGCAAGTGTGCGTTACTTAACTTTTCAGCTGCAGGTTATTGTTGACATGAAACAAAACCTAACTAAAACTTTCTTTTCTACCATTGCCAACATTGCAGTTATCGAATGGGTTGCAATAAGTCAACAAAGCAACAGTTTGCTTCGTACGAACAATTAGTAAGAAGAAAGTTGTTTATAAAACACTTGTAAGTTCTCATTTTTTAAAGGAATAAATTTATATAGTATCGGATAATTAGACTTGTAAACACCATGTATTGTTGACAGTTATAACTATTTTGGGTTTTTGTGTTGAAAGAAATACGACTTTTAAATAGTTTAATGGTGAGTTTCAACTTGATACTAAAATCTCAAGTCAAAGAACACTAGCCAATCGGAAGTCTGAGTGGGCAAGAGAGCAGACTTCCAATTGATTAGCGATCTGAGAATTTAGTATTTTGTGGAAACCCACCTGAAAAAATTGATTTATGTTGAATTAATAAAATTTGTTGATTTTTCAAAATCAACCAAATTTTAAGATGTCCCCTGTAGATTAATCAGTGTGCATCGCGGAAGCCTTGGCTGATCTAGATCGTAAAGAAGTGAAATGCCATTTTTTCCAGAAAGTTTTCGATGGTATTTGCTGCTATTTGCGTATCATTTTATAGAAATTCAACCCGATAATTCTAATATGGATGAAAGTCATTGCCATAATAACCAACATGTCTTCTTATTTTTTTTAAAAAGAGGCACTGTAGAGCACACAACCATTATAGATTTCTTTACCAGCAAGATGATATGCACAACTATATGCCACTAGTAGGACAGTATCTTTATGGAGCAACACTAAAAATTTGGATCACAGACTAATTATGATTAATTTATAAAACATTAATTAATAATTACTACTGCTGATGCACGGCTAAACAAATAATCGTCAACATTTATGCTAATATTTAAAGAATTTTGAAATACTACATTAATTTATTTATATATTTGAATAATTATGTTTCTCTGTATATTAACGACAACATGCTTTTTGAGAAACATATACATATAAACCACATCCACAGAATTTAAACTATTGTCTCCTTAAAAATACTACTCAAATGGTATCAGATCTATGAATTAATGAGTTCAAAGTACATTCCTTCAACAATTTGTAATGTACACTTACTATACGATGTTTACTATACTGCTGTTATATGACTACACAGTTCGATGAATAATAGAATGAATTATTTCTTAGTTTTAATATATTATCTGCCTCACTCGTGGCTCAGCGGTAATGCGCAAGAGGGTTCAAATCCGCTGACGGCATACGTTACAGTTACTGCTTTCAGAAACGAGAAGAATCGATAGAGATTGTAACAATGCATGCAAAGCGTCTCGCATCGACAATTAGTCTGTATGGTATTCTTTAACCGTCAAATTAATTTTTAGGTTTACAAATTTAAATGGAAACTATTAAAAACTGGAAAAATTAGTGGAAAGAAGACATAACATCTGTTTTTATATAATTTTATCTATTTCTAGCTGTAAAATTTCTTTTAATAAAATATAATAATAATTTTTTTCTCTTAATATAACTTCTACTCTTTCTCAAATAGCTGAACTGTTCGTCAGACATAACTTCATCTTGGTTGAGTTCAAGCACCGGCAGAATTCGTTCAGATCTATTTCTACAACAGATATAGTATTATCCTATTAGAATTTTTCACGAAGCTCATCACCATGACAACCATGCAAAAATGATTTTGGAAAAGGTCACTCACCTACTAGTTAACTGCTTTTACAAGCAGTTTTCGACTTCATATTACTTCATGTTCATATAAGGGCTGTTCACATAGGCTCTCTCTCTATGTGTTGGTCAGCTTTTTATAACTCATCAAAAGGTATATCAATTAAAATCAAATTTTTTATACATGTTAAAAATACAGTCTCTGAAACTATAGGTTATTTTTACATCCGTTATCTATTACAATATGCATATGAAAATTTTTTTGTGAAAATATAATTAAAAATATGGATAAGTTCAAAATTGGTAATTGTTTTTATATAATCTATGTCATTTTTTATTTATCAATTATTTCTGTCAGTTGATTCAATTAAAAATGTTTGCTTTTTTACGAATGTATAAAAAATATTTCATTCAATATAGTCAATAATAAAGAAGGCAGGGAGATAAAAATTAATATCTAAAGGTTGTTACATCATTAATTATTATTATTATTTTTTATCAGGCAAACATTTTAAATCTACATTGTTTATTAAGTTGACTTATTTTTTTTATTTATCTACGTTCATGTTTCAGTAAAATATACTAATCAAATCACATAAAAATTTTTTTAAATTAGCGTGAAGTAATGGCTCATTTAAATAGTTGCTACAGATTACTGAGAAATCATTTAGATTTACAATTATTGTCAATAAAATACTTCATAAAGATTGTTGTGCTCATGAAGTATTGAACCATATATTGGCAATGTGTGAATTATATATTGGCGATTTTTTTCCTCTGCTGTTTTCACCAAGTCCCCCATTAAACAAACAAAATGGGCCTGTAAATAGTTTCATAGATAGATAGTCAGGCTGCCTTTATGGAATTTTCGATTTTTTGAAAACGAATGTGGGGTAGTTTCCCTTAAAGTTCTCTTGTTAGGTAATGTCCTCCTCTAATCACCTGTCGATGTACTAATTGAGGTATACACGAGGTTCTTCTTCTATTGACTTGGCAGCCCATGGTGGACCAAGGCCCTCTTCCATTCCAATCTCAGCTTTGCGACAGATTTCCAGTTAATAATTCTTAAAACGTTAAAATCTGCATCCATTTCAACTTGGACCTACCCCAGTTCTAACTACAAAAGATATATAGTTGAATATCCTGGAGTATCTAGGATCCATTCGGCAGATGTGTCCTCATACGTCCTCTCTTGATGAATTTAATGATATTTTCCTCCTTAAACAACCCTATGTAATTCAAATTATGTCGTTGCCTCCGCAATTCATTGTCATTAACAGCGCCAACATATTTCTAAGAGCTTTTCGTTCAAAGACCACCAATTGTCCAGCCTACGATTTAGTCAAAGTCCAAGTCTCTGATCCATAGGTTAGCGCAGGTCTAATGGTTGCTTTATGTAACAATATAACATAATTTTTGTACAGCTCTTAATTGATTTTGACTTTAAGAAAATCTTAGACCATTAAGACGGCGATTAGCAGAAAAATACGTCTTTTACCTATGTCATTTACAGTGTTAATGTTTGAACCAAGGTAAGTAAATTTATCAACCACTTCAAATTTACAGCCTTTAAACATAAAAAATTAGGATTTATTGCAAAGAAAATATTTCCATTTTTCTTTTCAATTCAAAATATGTTTAAATCATTAATTGTTCCAAATTTTATGAAGTTATACCTATTGGGAATATATATTTTAAAATATTATAATGTCTTCATTTATTCAATTATCAATTTGGATTATAATATTATGTAAAGCAACTTTTTATGCAAATATTATAAAGATAAACATTAGAAGATATATTTTATTTTTAAATTTTTCTGTTGCTTTTAAAGCACGCATTTTTTTATATTGCTTCTCGTCTTTATCAATCGACCAAATAATGGACAAATATACACCGAGTTTGTAAAACCGAAATCTTTTTTTAAAAAACTGAGAACGCATTCAGTCGAAATACTGTTACGGCAGATATCTTCTAGTCCATTTTATCAGTGTCTTCAAACTGCTTTTATTATTACAAATAATATGAGGGGCAAAATTCTAAACAGTTCCCTGGAACATTTAGATACGAACCATTCCAATTTAGAGTTCCAGTTGCATTTTGTAGAATGGAAAATATTACGAATTTTTAAACTGCAAAACCGTGTCATAGCAAAAGTAGAACTCCCAAAGAAAAAGCAAAGGAATTAAAAAGGCGGGGAAAAGGCGTAACGCCGCAAAATAACTGGAATTTAAAAGCAGTTTGTATGAGAAAGCGTAGAAAGGGGAAGAAATTGCATGAGTTTCCGAAAAACTGTTTTTCATATTTCTTATAAGAGAAATAAAAGACTTTTGAAGTAAAAGTTTCTTTTGCATTGGGTTTTTAAAAATCTTTACATTAAAATTCTTTGGTCAATATATTCTAATGGAAAAATAAATCTTTACGTATTTTTTTGGAACTTGTGATGCCACGAAGAAATAAAAAATGGCGTGTATCAGATAACGGTTTTGTTTTGAAGAAAAAGTGCAAAACGTTCTCATTTATTTTCATTTGAGTTTTTAAATAATGAATGCTAAAAAACCATATAATTGTACCGATGTGTTTAAATGATTATTAAAAAAAGCAATCATTATCAAAACATTGAGAATAAGTTTCGTTAAAAATAGTATTTGTATTCTGGTTAAAGAAGAAGAAATATGAAAGTAAAATAAAAGTTTTATGCAGATTTTATTTATGAAATTTTTTAGTCTTCCAATTTTAACATTGTTAGAATTTCAATAAAATCTTACAATTTTATATTTGTTCAAAATGAAATTGTCAATTTAAAGTTATTATGCAAATGACTTAATAGTTGAAAAGTTAAAAAAATTATTTATTTATTTATTTTTCTTAATTAATATAGATTTTTTTTTGAAATTTTGGGAAACAACAAGTTTATGATTATTTATTTTTATAAAAAAATTTCAAGCAATTTTTTTGTATAGAAATTGTAGAAAAGTTTTCTTTATCGAATTGACATAATTAAATACTATTACTGTTACTACTATTCTATTTACTGTTAATTTTGATAGAAAAATACGGCATAATAAAATGTATTAAAGCTATCAGTTTTTAAAGTAATTTCCTTCGAATATTTAACATATACAAACTTGTCTATGAAGCATTTGCCTTTTTTTTTAATTTTTTTTGCGTATTTTCTATGATAATCAAAAGCTAAGTTTATATAAATCTTGTAATACCTTTTCCTATTTAAATGATATAATGACAGCATTTCGTTGATTAGAGATTCATATAAATATCTGCTGTATATTACTGTTTTGATAGATCAACAACATTACTAAAAATACTGAATCCTGAAAGCTAAGTTTATATAAATCTTGTAATACTTTTTTGCTATTTAAATGATATATAGATTTCGACATATAAACATTACAAAAAATCGTTTACTAAAATATATGTGAAATGTATTTTCATTGAATAATCAATTACAAAAAAAATTCGAAAATTTCATTCTGTAATAGACTAAAAAGAAAAATTTTTAATAATAAAAAATGTCAAACCGAACATGGAATGCAAAAATAATTATCTTTCCCAATATTCCCAGTTATTTCAAACAAAATACCCTGATGGAATGTAAGTCCATTAAAGCCATGGCAATGGAGAAGAAAAAGTAAAAGAACTTATTTGAAACATTTGACTTACAAAAAAAAAACGGCCCTGCCCTTTTCATCATGTAGTGAGATATTAAACATTTACTCGACTGAAAAATCCCACAATTAAGTTCTTGGGGGCAGACACTTTTCGGAGCAATGACACTGACTCAATAATCGTCCAGTGATGGATGGTGGTGCAAGTATTTGTGGTGGGTGTGGTTTCAATTTGTCACGCTCCGATGTGCGGAAGAAGACAAATCGCTTCCATATGCGACCCACGTGGCAGAGAATCCACCAAGGACTCCATACTACATCACAATTTCAATACATTACTTCAGAAATATCGAGTAAAGTTGTCTTTAAATGTTACTCTAAAGATCTATGTTAACTGAATAACTCGTTTTAATCTTACCATAAAAAACTTTAAAGGTGCAGGAAAATTATTTAGTTTTTGTTCATTTAAGTTTCATTCTGTCCATAATAGCCAGCAGTTATTTAATCAGTCAAAAATTACAAAAAGCAATTAACATGGAAATAATAACAAATAATGTTCACATAATTGCGATATGTGGGCATTGAATGTGTTTTTATTCCTTAGTCGGCAGCAACATCCTAGACTACCATAACTCAGGGAATTGAATGTTAATAATATATTAAAATCAGAAAAGATTTTATGCAGTTAGGGAATACTTATTTTTTTATATTTAGAAGTGTAGTTATTTGTACTTGGCAGGGTCTTGGAGGAATTTTAGGAGAGTCTTCAGGCTGACGTTAGAATATATACAAAACATTGACTGTCTATGCACCATTAAGTAACTACTAATTATGAGTACTTTGATTTGTATTTTGCCTCGATCTTCTCATTTGAAATATGATTGAGTTTTGTTTCTGTTTTGACTGACGGCTTTTTGCAGTACATGTGGACATGCACAGCAATTTAACTACAAAATGAATAGAATTACTATCTTCACTAGGCCCACCAGGTCTGCACATACCCAGGCTCTTAATAAAGGTTTGCCAATGATGTGTTATCTTTGAACATTATATCTCTTTTCAGAATAAATCCACTGCTTACACAGAATGTGTACTCTTTGCCATGGATCCCTGCTCATGTGGATTTGAAGTTGGACAGATGGATTTTGCAGTTTGGATTTGCTTTTGTGCTTGAATACCTGGATTAAACTGGACATTCCCTATTTCCCATGCAGATACAAATGCCTTGGCAATCTAAACTTATAATTTCTTCTAATTCTAAACTAAATACCAAGTTAAAAGACTAAATGCCGACAGAAAAACAGTTACTATTCTGTGAATTTAGGAAGCTGAAGCATCACGCAAATATAAAAGTTCTGCTGATGGTGTTAAACAATACAAAAAATGGGGCAACTGCCCTGATGTCTGAAGCTTACTGTTCCATAATGTATCTCACTGTCCAGCTGTTGTAGCCGCCATGCATTGTCTGGACCATCCTAGGAAGAGGGTTTATACTCCGAGCTGGCAATCAATATAGCCAATATTATTCGGAAGCACCATGATGTTGATTTTCTTGTACTCTTCAGGGGATACGATACAACAACGACAATTTAACTTTTAACCCTTTGTCAATATAGCTTATATCTTAATTGAAAAGAAAGTTAAATATTAATGTATCAGTGTATTTTAAAGTTAATAATCGATTACAAAATGAATCGAGGATTTAGTTATGGAGCGTATGTGAAAGTGGACTAAGATTTATAAGCGTAAGTCGTTTGTGACTATGTGCATATGTGACTTAGACAGTTTTATTGTCAGGCAGGGTGTGTTGCAAACTTTTATTACCACATGGTTTTAATTTGCTTTTGTAGAAGCACATTCCAGAAAAACAGATTGCAAACAACGCAAATCGCACATGGTTTGTCACGCTTCTACACGGTCTGTTTCTTGCACACTTTGGGATAATTAGACAGAGAACTATAGTTTAATGTGGATTCGAGATACTCAGCAAAGCTTCCATAACATCGCTTATTTCAGTATTCTAGAATCTGGAGATGCCAGAGTCGCTTGAGCCATGTGGTCAACCATTCAAAATACATGCCAAAGCTTCGCTTTGATTTCATCTATTATAGATAGGGTAGGAATCATTTTGCTAAAAATGGTTCGAGATAGTTATTGTTCTCCCTTAGCTTAAAAATCCGATAATTTAGAATTAATTTTATGTTAATGATTATAAACAATGGCTAGACCCATCAGGACTATTTCCATGTTGTCTCATCTTTTTTTTTTTTATTTTTCACTATGATATAAAGTCAGTTTTTACTTACTATGCCTTAAAATAATCTGCTTCAAAATGTTTCATTAAGCATGAAATGATATCGTTATTATTGTAGCTCATCTCATTAGTATGACATAAGCCATGTCAAATCCATAAACTATAAAGCTTATGGTAAAGGGAAAAAAAAATTGCAATCAAGAGTTCCGAAGGACCATGGTTACAGAACATATTTTGAAAGAAAATGCTAAAAAAAAGAAAGGAATAGAATGTCTTTCAAGAAAAAATCTACTAAAGGAAGACATTTACATGTCATATTAGAGAAAATCTTGAAAAACTCTAGCCACATATTAGACGTAGTAGGTACCGAACATACTTGTTTATTAAATAAGAAAATGTAGTAGTAGCAACATCCAGTCTCTCGTTCTGTTGCATACTAGCTGAGTGGGCACTACCATTGACTCTAAAAGAAGCAAATGAAGATATTCATATAATTTTGAAGCACTGTCAAATGATACAAATGTAGAGGGAATTCTTATTCTAACATCAAAAAACAACTCTTTTGATGTTAGAATAAAAAAAAACTGGAAAATTCTGAAACTGAAACATCTCCGCTGTCAGCTTTGCATTATAGAATAACAGCGTCAAAAATGTAAAACAAAATTATAGATGCAAACTTTCATTTATTGAAATTTTCTCACAAATATTTTTTAGAAAGATACACTTTCTTGCAAAGTGTAAAGGTTATTATATATAGACTAGAAATAAAAATTGAATTATTTATGTCGTTTAATAAAATAAATACTAAAACATAACAGTTTTTTAAGATTCATATATAAAAAATTTCTCAAGATTCGAAATATAACGTTTTTTTGCCAACATGAAAATATAACAATGATTAAAGACAAGAAAAGTACAGGAAACTATTTGATGAACCAGCTTGAGTTTGTGGAAATCTAAAATCAATATGTCAAATATAAAATTTCCTTAGTACTTTGATAACATTTCAACATCATTAACTGTACCACTACAGTTGAATTTTTTTCAAATCCATTTCTAGGAATTGAAACAGCTACAAATTTAACCTCGTAATGAAATTCTACTTTATCCCGATATTTTTTACTGATGATTTTAAGAGGAAGTATATACATTCGACATTCATTTCTTTATTCTAAATAAAACAGAACAATATGGAAGATATTGTGTGGATATCAACAAAGAAAATAATTATTGATTGCCCATTAAGTACGTCGAAAAAACAATTCGAAGAATGTGAAGCAGTTTTCTTTTGGATATTTTATTCAAAGCGAATTTAACATAATGGAACTTCGGAATCTTGACCTAATAATCTAGAAAAACAAAGCATTTCTGTACTATTCGAAATCAATCAGCAATACGTAAC